>CAKNXH010056086.1:0-53591 GCA_932178445.1 Andricus quercusramuli | reverse complement strand
CCCCCCCCCCCCCCCCCCCCCCCCCCCCCCCCCCCCCCCACTACTCCATTATTGGGGGGACCCTGATTGACAGTGGATTCGCTGGAAATATGGAGCGCGGAAGATGTTAATGCTTACATGTGTGGTCATCAACTAGTATAAGGGCTTGATTTAAATTTGGGTAATATAATTTTGAGACAAAGGAATTCTCTATATTTAAACATACACGTCATAAATTGTACATATGTACCTCTATTTCAAACTATATGTTGAAGTAGAGGCCAACAGTGACTTAACAAAAGCGACTAAAAGTAAATAAGGGACTCGTTTACAGGCTTGAAGACAACACTTAAAATCTTACAGTTTCAACTTATGAATGTTTCGAATAAAAGAATTGATAATTTTGAGATTTTATAATTAAAATTGTTCAATTCAAGTTTCGAGTAGTAAACGGTTTTACAACTAGTCTGCAAAATTTAACAATTTAAAGATAGAGCTGCTTAAAACTGCAAAATTTCCCTGTCGAACCGTGTAGTCATTTAGAGAATTTCAACACGAATTCGTTCTATCTAACATAATTTCATATGATATCAAGTGACATTTAAAATTATCAGACATGTTTCTTACTCAAATAACTAAGAATTAAAAATATTCCTGATCAGAAAATAATGTACTGTCATTTCCAGGTATTTTCGCAGTTTAAAAAGATTCCCGGTTATTTCGGTTCAGTGGTCACCCTATTCAGACTATATATTTTAGAAGTTGTTATTTAAAAACGAAATAATATTTTCCGCTGAATATTGTCTTCTGGGAGGAGGCTGCCGAGTTTCCAGTCAATAACACAAAATGTGGATTTTCCTCTCTATGCTTAAAACTTTGATCTTCGTCCACATCATCCGTTATCGAGTTAGAGATTATTAAGTTGTGGTTAGGCGTACGAGAACTCCCTGGAGGGTGCAGTGGGTACGGTTACCAGAAACCTACCGGGAGTAGTAGAACAACAAATCATAAACCAACTACTAAACGTTGCAGCTGGGCATCAATGTAATTGGATATTTCAAATGGCAAGTAATTTCTCGCGGCAGTCGGTGTACGGAGATGATATTGTCTGATAGGAAACTAGAAGTCAACGCACTAAACGGCAGTGATTCTTGTTGATTTGTCTATCGCTGTTAATACACCGGTTGTGAAGCAATTATTAAAGCCTCAACAAATAATAGTTACGACTAGGTCGATTTTAAATCATTTAACTATACACAAAGCAAAAATAACATTCGGAATTAAATCCTAAGAAATACGATCCTCTGATCTTTTTCTTGTCTTTTGTTTGCATTCCTCTTTCGTATCTATATGTGTTTGTCTTACAATTATTTTCTTCATATTTCTTGAGAATTAAGTATTTGGGAGGTTCATGCAATTGACTCTTTTATTGATAATATTTTATTTTGTTATCATTTTCAGTTGATCATTATAATAAAAGTCAGAAAAAGTTTTTGAGGTGAAGTTGCCTTCAAGATATGAAAAGTACATATCTCATTCTCATAAAACAAGCTAAAAAGTTTGCTAGTTACGCGCATCAGTTAACATCTTTTTACGACTTTCTGCTCAACTTCTAATATCCTTTTACTCTACCCCATCTACGCTGAAGAATCATGTTTTCATTAATTAGCTTATTATGTGAATATTCTAAATAAAGTTTATAGTGAAGAAAAATTTATTCTCACTTTTCAACCGTAACCGGAGCTTGAAAATAAGAAGAATGAACTGTTGACGTAGATACTAAAAGTGAAATGTCAGAATTTAATTAGAATCGGAAACACGGATCGTATTATGACCATGCCGACGTTGGCGCGTGTCGAGCATTTTCAGCGACCCCTGAGATTTTGAATTCCTGAACGTGACTCGCAAACTCGACGTATTCCGTCTCAAGCGTCAGAAGAGAGGTGCAGAGTGATAAGCAGTTAAACTCGACATTGCTCGTAGCTATCTCGTCTAGTGCTTTCCTGTAATTTCTTTGACTACCTAAAGTACCCTTCACTTATTCTTACTCTAGAGCATACTTAGGTTGAAAACTTCATAACCACTTGCAGAATTAGTCAGAATGGCCTTTAACGAAGTTTTCCCTCAAGGGGAATTTTTTTCTTCATATTCCATGCATCCATCTTGGGAAAAAAAATAACGCCTGTCTGTTTCCTCATAACCGCTGAAGGTGTTGACATATTGACAGGTTTCGATAGATTTTATACTAGTGTGTGGGGTGTTCATTCCGGAGAAGGCTTTATAGTAAGTACTATGAACATCCCGCGTTAAAAGAGTGAAAACTGTACATGGAAAAACAGTTTTTCATAGAATATTGTAGAATATTCCTTTTCAGAATCTTTCCGAACTTTCTAAAATATTCCAGAAGACTCTATAATGTAAGAATGTTCCATAATTACACTGGAGTCTCGCTATAGTAGTTGTTTCGGAGGTACCCTTATCAACAAAGCCACATCTCGGGAATATATAAACCGTTCTACTTCTCCTTCTTGCTTGTGGCGTCTTATAGCGCCGAACCGTAAACATCGCAAATCCGCTGACCTTACAAACGCCTCTCTCACGCCCCTTGGACCGCCCTGTCCCAATCTCGGGAACTACTATAGTGGGACTCTAGTGTATAGAATAATTAACAAATTCCGGAATATTCTAAATAAGTCTTAACAAATTTTTTAATATTGCAAAAGAGTTAAGAAAATTTTATAAATAATGCAAAATAGTAGAAGAATATTCTAGAAAAGTATATTCTGAAATATTATAGAATATTCGGGTATGTTTCAAGAATTCCAGTATACGTCACTCATAATTCCTTGGTCTGGAACTTTCCAGAGTATTCAAGAATATTATAAATAGAATTCAAAATACTTGAGAGCATATTGAAATTTTTTTTATAAAATCGTACAACATTCTAGAATACTATAGAAGAAATATCAACATTTTGGAATTTGTAGGAAATTGTGAATAGAAAAATATTCAAAATCCCAGAATGCTTCAAAATATTTCATACCATTCCAGATTATTCAGGTGAAAATTGATGAATATTGTAGAACTTTACATTATATTTTTTATACATAATATTATGTAACGTATTAGCTAACATTTTAATAATGTACGGCATAGTCAAATATATTCAAATGGATCAAGGGAAGAAAAAGGAAGGTCGCTCTATAATTGATATGACAAATGGTAATCATCATAAAGTTCTTTCCATAATAAAAACAAATTCTCATTTTTTGTACATGTTGTAAGAAATATCAATAAGTCTCTCTCTCTCTTTTTTTTAAATATTCCTCATTGTTAAAAATAAATTACGAATTAAAGTATAAAATTTCACGTAATATTATAAAATGAAAAGAAGACAAAAATGAGAAAAAAATGTTGTGGATTATTTGAATATGCCCTTATCAGCTGAGGCATGATTCAAGAAGCAAAGAACATATCGACCTATTTCAGATGATTTTTCTACCCTGTATATAAAATAATCCCATAAAATGCAAGAAAGGGTTTTATGCGTCTACGTCTTTCCACAATACGGTGTAATAGCATGTCGCTGAAATAAAATTCTCGGTAAGTCACTGGGTCACTATATTCTCTAGCTATAAGCGATAAGCTTTTATCTCTCAGTGACGTACTATATTGCTCTCAGTTGGATGGTTGTTTCGCACAGCTCTGTAAAGATCCGGGGATGCGGCTCGTTTCACTTGGTGATAAAAAAGATAAAATATAAACAAAACGAATCTGTATGCTGACTATGGCAGATCTGATCAATCACTACCATAATCATTCTGAACAAGATTTGTTTATCATTTAGGTTAAATCAGCGCACAAAACAAAAAATAGTAACGTTTTATATGAAAAGGATATTCCTATAGCAATTTTGATTGATATGAAAAGTAGTTCTTAGCAGGACGAAGAATTAAAAAAGTAATTATTTAGAAAGAAGTATATGACGGAAGCTTACATTCATCTTACTTTGGCGTTCACTTGACACATCTATCTTAACCTAGATCTTCTTGTCACAAGCTGATAGGACTAACATGTATACGTTTTTTTTACAAATTTAATGATTAGCTTAACGTTTCACTTGCATTAAAACTTCCCTCAGTTGCTGCTAGTTTCATTACATCCGTTTCTAGTTGATTGGTATCACATGTAAAGTGTTATTAGATATTCTTCTTGAAAAATACGTAAATATTTTTTAGATTTCTCTCCGAGTCTCAAATTAGCAGGTGCTGTATGTAGAGACCGGTACATATGCACAAGGGCTCTCCAATGTCCAAACAATGTTTAAAGAAAAAGTCAGGCTTCATTTAATAGTACTAAGCAAAATCTGACATTCTCAATATAACACCAAGATATTGCAATTCTATTGTAGATCATTTATTATTCGGGACAGTAAGCCACTCAAACTTGATTCCCTGATGAAAAAAAGATACTGAATCAAAATCAGTTTGAAAATTCGCAAATTTGGTAGGTTCAGACACGTATTCGTAGCACATAAGATGGTCTCACCTTTGGCAAACTTCTGGAAAGTTTGACCTAGGTTAAAGATCACCATACGTGTCGCGCAGAACAGTCGTGCCTTGCCTTCCTTATCAGCTAAAGGCCTTCTAATTCTAAGAAGAAAGGGTCAATGCCCCAGGAAAAGCTCGTGAATCGCAAATCCTTCTCTCCATCCGAGAACCGACGTCCGACGAGCGTGAAACGTCGTTAATCACGGCAGGATTCGGTATCGAGTTTCATCCCCCGTACGCGAACCGTCGACCGATTACGTTTGCTCGACACTCGGTTTCCACCTGGCGAAGGTTACAACGGAACAATCTTCGTAAATTCTCGCCTCGTATCCGGACCGCGGCCACAAAGGTTCCGTTTATTGAGAGCATTATCGTCGTTAGCAACGATGGCGTGGCTCGTTAATCTCATAGGCTGCTATGACCGCCGGCTGCCTGTCTCACGATCGATAGATAGCGAATGGTTAGACTTCTTCCGAGAACATCTATCAGTTTGGTTTCATCATGTGTACTTTCCGATCAGGCGTCCTGCGAACTGACCTTCCTACCATCAGCTAACATTCCCAACTTCTTCCAGAATCTTGTAAATCATTCCCTATAAAATAATTTTCATCCGGGTCGAACCACAAACTACCAGAATTTCAAATTTATTGCATCTTCAGTTTCTTTCTTTCAACTTTGGTTTAAGGGCGTAACTTGATCGGATATAAAGGGAGAAACCCTAATATAATCAGCTCCATGGGTTCACTAGATTTTCCAGCTCGGGTCTATAAACTTCGCACTCTTTCCCTGCCCTGCGAAGCCTTTATTTCATACCAGGGAAGAAATTCTCGAAGACAGATGTCTGAGTACTGGCAAACGTTTTCGCGACTCCTCCTCGTTCGCTATACGAGCTGCGTCTTGTCCGCGGTAATTAATGATCGTCCATTAAGGTCTTTAATATCGCATGAGTGAATTCCGTGAAGGAGTGCGTCGGATGGTGGTGCTTGTGGTAACTATTATAGTTAAACGGGATAAAACAACGAGCCACAAGTCATTGCACAACGTACCGCGATTCCAACGACACGATGAATTGGAACTCATAAAAGGTGGTAGCTTGTTTTTATCGGGAAAAATTAATTGTGTGAAATTTGAACAGTGCGCGGATGATAAAGGGCAATAAATGACGAGTAGTAACGTTCCAATGAATGTTCATTTATTTTACAACCTTTGCTTCAAAATCTCATGAACCTAAAATTAATTTCCAGCTCAAGGGTTAACATGAAAGGAATCCGTACATTAATTGGATTCAAAAACATTTCACCAGGATTTTAATACGATTAAGGTTAAGAAGTTATGTGTAAGTCACCATATTGTATGCAGTTCCGAGTAAATGTAAATAGCTCGATTATTAATGTGTTATCGAGATTGATAGTTTTCTTGTATTCTCACACATCCGTATAAATGTTTCCGAACTAAAAGATAAAAGAAACAGTGAGTAGCGTTGTCTTTATTTACACCGTGTCGAGATTTATTTTGGAATTAGTAAACAGTACCAGTAAAATTTTCTAAAGTGTTTTATTTCTAGCTTTCTAAGAAATCGTCCGAAATTTAGATTGTTAGGTTTGACCTACTATAAGCTGATCTAAAAAATTCCTAAATTATCCAAAATGTCGGCCAAAATAATTTCCAAAAACAAGACATTTTTCATATTTTGAACAAAATCTTCTTAAAATTTCCCAAAAATGTAAGTTTGTCTCAATATTTATTTCGGCACGTAAGTGCAAAATACTAAGTATATTTTGTCATCCACACATATGTCAATCTAAACTGTAGCAGTCAAAAAACCATTTTTTTGTTGTTTTTAATAGCCTTTATCTTGTTATATTTAAAAATGTGTAAAATTTCGAAACAGAACCTACTCACTGAAGCAAAACAGCTCATTCTAGTGAAGTTTGAAAACTTTTCATTGAAATCTATTAAAGTAAGCTTATTTTTAATATCTACGGGACCACCATCCTGGATTATTTCCAAAAACTTGGTGTCTCGAAGTTACACATAGTTGATCAAACAACTTAATTTCCTTGATGAAATTAACCTTTTTTTCAATTTGACTGGATGCCAAGTTTGATTTTTTCATCATTTTGAATGTGCGGGACAATTGGACTGTGAAAATAAGCTGCTTTTTAAATATTTGATGGGCCGCGATGATGGTTCTAAAAAAAATCTTTAACATTTATATCTACCACTTACTTAAAAATAATATTTCAGCTTTGTTTACATTATTCAGGCGACCTTTGGTAATAACTGTGAGAGCATTAATATATTTAGGCAAAACGTACAGATTTACGTGCTGGGTTGGCGATTAATTAAAATTAGAACTGAAAATTTATTGTATATTTAACGTTTTTGCAAAAAAAATTTTGCCAACAAAAATTTTGTCAACAAAATTAAAACCCTACTGATTCGCTTTCAGACTTCGAATCTGGGATCTAGCAGAATGTTTTCTGTTTTTTTTATATGTTTAAAGTTATGGTGGAATTTATCAATTTAAATTGTGCAGCTCAATCTAAACTCTAATCATGAAAGTCAAAATTGACCTTTCTCTATTTGTTTGCATCTGTTCTCCATACTGAAAAACATTTTACGGGAATTTCGTTACAAACCGGATGTTGTAAATGCATTAAGGAATAATTTCTTTCGATGTGAAAAGCTTCGACGCCGCAAGTTCTCGTGCTGTATATATTTGAAAATGGAAATGGGCAAATTCAATTGCGAATAAAAGCAATCGTATAAAAGCGAGTTGAAGAAACTACGATAATCTGATAATCGGGAAGTGCATTGTCCATTTCCAGAATGAAGTAACTGGCGTATAAACACAGCATCGCATCGTTACCTCATATCGTCATAGTACTTACCTTTCAAGAACTCGTTTCGCCTCGTGATCGGAATGCCAATGTTATAACCTAGACGTTCACTGCGTGCCGGCATGCGGTCGTTCTGACGTAACAAGGCAACCCGTTCACGAAATGCTTTTTGGGGAACAAGGCCGCGGTGACCAGCGTTTATTATTATGCGAGACTCGAAGAAAATTAGGTACCTGTGTTCAACGGTATATTCGCGACACAGTTGATATGTGGGACGAAACGTGACTTGGTACATTTTATCGGTCATTTCATATCAAATCTGCGCGAGCAATCTCCCCTCGCCTTCTTTGCTTCCGTTACAAATCATGCATGACAGTATACTATAGTATTTTCTAATGTGCAACTTTAACACTCATTCAATATTAATGTACTCGTCCATCGCTCCAGGAGCTCACAATGTCGGTTCGAATTACGGTCCTCGGCACAATATAATCAAATTAAGGTTTCATTGCAAAAAGAACCTTAAAGTCTGACATGAAAGATTTTTCATACTGGAAGGTAAATCAATTTTGCAACCCGTGAATGTCATGGTGAAGCATTCATGTGACGAGAATTTTAGTATGCGTGTGTTTTTGTTCTTGCTGTGGTAATAAAGAAAGTAATTAATATATGTATCGTGAGTAAAACTGATTTAGTTACTTTATTTTTTATAGTTCCACACTAAATCCCAAGGAGTCCAATGTTGATCCAAAACTGGATGAATTCATTACAGTGGAAAAAACAATTGACATCCGCATAGCAACATGTAAATTTAGTTGTAATTTTCAATGTCTTATAGTTATTTAGTACTTTATTAATAACGGGTTTTCCCACTCCAATAAATGGATCCACTTTTATATCAAAATCTGACGCCTTGGAATTAGTATGTCATAGAATTTACCTCCCACCAGTTTATATGTATGTAGGTGTATTAGATATTCATTATAAGGTGCTTAGGGAATGAGTAACGTAATATGTAAAATGGTGATGACTCACGATGATTTGCCAAAGTCCTGAGTTTTGCCTGGGGGTTATTAACCTGTTGACTTTTTTCTCGTCCAATTTTAATACGGGACTAAGTACCTCGTTTTTCAGATAGGACTTTTGTACAAGGTCTTTCTTTGATTTTGAAGTGTATACTACACATACCTGCTGCATACCAACCTTCCGGTGGTCAAGCAATGCTCGCGCTTAACGGGTTATAATCGGAAACACTCGTAACTCCACCTCACGTGACAGACCAATGTCCTCTAAAACAGGACTTGTGGATGAGCCCTATCCATATTCATCCTCTATGCTCAGAACATCTCATCGCGCTAGTGGGTCAGCACTACTGACCGTTACACACAATGATTTACTAATGAAATAATGCGTATATCACAGCCGAATTGCTAATTCTTTTGAATAAATTCCTCTCTCTCTCTCTCTTCTATTTTCTATCATAATATTTATTTGAACCATTCATTTTAGGAGCATTGAAAATTAAAAGTCTAGGTTTCGCGTAGCGATATAATTTAAAGAAGTGAAATTAAAAATATAAAAGTATCATTTTTGAGTACATACTTCCAATTATCATCTGCTCCCCAGTGCATAAAGTGCAAAAAATGTGTTAGTTTCTAAAAAATTACAGTAGAAAATTTTAAGAGATTGTTCATGCTTCTCTCACTTCTTGCTCGGTATTCATGTAAATAAATTAATGAAGTTAAATTGTAAAGCGAAAACTATTTCAATTATTCAATATTAGGATCATTAAAATAGAAATACATTTTATTCGTATACTGTCTGTAAAATAATGATGGTGTAAATAAGGCAAAAATGTAGAAACATTTTCGACAATTTAAGTACAGTGCAACCTCTGAATAAACCCTCTTCGAATAAGACCGCTTCTTCTAATCTTCGTTTGAAAGTTGCCCCCACTATTTCGCGCATCATAGAATCGGGGGTGAACCTCTGAATAAGACCGCGCGTGGAAATTGCGTTTTGATCTTAATTTATGCTTTGAATAATAGTATAGTAATGAAAATTTCAATTAATTGTAATCAATTTCATTAATCTATTGCTAATACGTATTAATATTTATACATTTTTTATACAAATATATTAATAAAAATGTTTAATTAACTTAAAAAAAAGGTAATACAAAGTAACATATTCGGCAATCCTTGCTAGAAAATAATATTTTTTAATTAAATTTTTTTTTAAATAGTATCACATAACATTTTGTTCACTTACTCAGAATACAATAAATAACAATAAATAATACAATAAAAAACTGAAATAGAACTTTGTAATCTAAGTTAGGTTGTCACATTTTGCACTTGAAATTCATCGAGTGCAAGCGGTCCTATTCAGATGTCGAGCCAAGAATTTTTCGTGGCAATTTCGGAACGCGGGTGGGGGTAACTTATTTCTCGGAATTATATTCTCCTACAAGCCCAAACGCGGTCTTGATTGGAGGTTGCATTGTATTCATAAATATTTATATTATGAACATTTCTTCAACGTTTCTAAACTTATAATTTCTAACTAAGAGTATAATAATTTCACAATGAATAAAAAATGGTTCTCTATGATTTATATTTGCCAATATAATTATAGTTATTTCACTTCAAAAATGAAAAAACATGATACGAAAATCATGGATTCTAGAATATTTAAAGGCCTGTAAATGAAAAAGTTTTGAAATCCTGCCATCTGTATTTTTTCTCACGTGTATGAATTTGTAATCTTTGCTAGTAACGCAGAATCATTTTTTATTCAGACTGTTGGTTAACTTTGTAAAAAAATACTTCAATGATCAAACTAGTATCAGCAAATTTCAGCACGGGTTCAAAATTAAGAAAGTGAGTTCAATCTATTGAAAATAATCAGACATTTGTATTCAAGATTCGAATCACGTTATTTGCAAAATTAAATGTGTTTTTTACTTCTAACCTGCGTGATTTAGCCAATTCTAAACTAAAGTGAGTATTCAAAGCGAACGTTTGAATGAATGACTGATATCTTACTGATATCTTTTGAAATTACTGATATTTATATGAACGCTTGCTAATGCGTTCACGAAAAGTAGTTTAATTTGTTTATTAATTATCTGAACTTCACTTCGTCCTTTCCGAAGATCAAGAAACCGCATTGTGAAACGTTGGCGATCGGGTAGAATGCAAAAAAGAACCAATTTCCTTCTTACTGAACGAAGTGAAAATACTTTGTTTCAATCAGACTTCAAAATCATCTAAAACCGGAATGCATTTTTTTTCATTCCTTGCAGTTTGAAGTTTTCGTTTTTGCCCCCCATGTTGAAAACATCCTTAACTCAATTCCAGTTCGCGCGCAGACATTCAAGAAAAACAGTTTTTTTCAAGCTGCGACTGGTAGGTATTCATTTAGCAAAAAGTTCCATTTCCTCATAAACCATTTTTCTGAAGAACCAATAGATTGTTAGTAGGAATCTAGTATTTTCTTGGAAACTTTTATATTATTGCAATTTCTTAACAAAGATGTGCTAGATTATTACAACGAATTAAATGATTTTCCGGGAGAATCATTTTAACTCTTCATGGTCACCCTGGGTCAAAGTGACCCTACGTGTTTGACCCTACGATTGTCTACGTTTTTTTTTCAGGTATTTTTTTCGAACAGTTAAATTATCACTGAGGCTTTGGAGATACCATATTCCTATTTTGTATTGTTTCAACGTCACTCGTCATTTTTTTTTAGCCAAAAATGTCTGAAGATGTATTCGTAGGTTAAGGGAAATTGAATTTTCTGCTGAATGAAAACCTACCGCCGTGGCTTTATATACAAATTTTCAAAAAGCCGTATAGAATTTATAAGCTAATCATTCTGCATTCGTTGGCTACACAATATTTAAAAACTTTAATAATTTCCAATGACATTTAATGAAAGTTGAGTTAAGTCTGAAATCAACAATTCGCACTTGCAATTAAAGGGTGTGAAATGAAAGATACGTCAAATTTTTTCTGCATCATCGTTGTAGCGATACGTCTAGGATTCACTGAGATACATCCTTTTGAGAACATTATAAGACCCTTTTACGGTGTATCAAAGCTACTTCACTTCAATTTTCAATTACATTATGTCCTTTTCACTTTCAATTATTATAAACTATTTCAATTTTCATTAGAAGAATTAGATGTAGCTCTTTGGGACGAGTCCAACGATATAAAAATCTAAATTTCGATGAAAAGTTCTGTTAAGAACGTTCTTAACCTGTAGGACAGATTTATTTTATAATGCCCATCAGTAGAAAAGTCGACCTTTATTAGGTTGGTAAAATACAATCTGATACATTTTAAACTTATTTTGAAAATTAATAGTGTGGCAAATCTAATACTAGCCATAAAGCTCTACATTCAAATCGCATTGTTAGTACCGTTCGTATAGGTATTTGTCACTTATAGTGCTCTACTGTTGCCCGAAGAATGGGTCCCATGAAAGATCACAATCCATATTCATCAACAGTATCGTACCCGGTAGCAAATTGTTCCTATGCGTCAGCACGACGGACCGTTACATTTTGTAGTTTGGTGGCGCGGGCTATCGAACATAGCTCGTTACCGGTATATCTACTGGCGCGGAGATACGCGTTTATAATTCCCATGAAATATCATGGAATATGAGGGTTTGTGTGTAAAATGAATGTAAATGTCATTAGGATTTCTGCCTTATTGGCTCTAAAATATCATGAATGAATGAATATTCACAGAGACAAATAGATGAGAAGAGTAAAGATAAGAACATACACTACAGTTATTTTATGAGATATTCTAATTGATCTTCGAATATAATAGCCCTTGAAACTGTGTTATGTTACAAAAGTTGATAGTTAAGGGTTGGAAGATTAACGATCAAAGATAATCAATGGAAACATCAAATTTCATTTGCAAATTATGCTCGGAAACTACGTCATGTTACAAAAGTTGATACTTAAGGGTCGGAAGATTGACGATCAGAGATGAACAACGGAAACGTCAAATTACATTTACAAATTATGTGCGTTTAAACGTACATATATTGCGCTGTTTATAAACTAACTGATGACTTGTTGTAGAATAAATTATCCTGTTTATAAGCACCGTTTTGCACTTGGCGAGAAATCAATGCACTATCGCACTAAGATAACTTCTTTACTGTTGGAAGTTCTGAAAAGTACGCGTGAGGCCAAAAGTTCAGCAATACGTTTCACCTTCAACCCGGACTCGTTTATGATGCTTGCCTACTCACGCTCAAATGTCGCGTGTCTGCGGTCGCATTCGTTCCCGACTAAAGCGGGTTTCATGTGAATTATATTAAAATTCTAGTTATGAGGTGAGTTAGTGGCTTTTTTTATTTGCAACAGCAACACTTGCACACCAGATATAAGAAGTTGAGGAAGGTCGTTTTCGAAGTAGTCCAAAATGATAAGAAGCGAGTTTTTAAATGTCTCTTTTGTGTTTGCCGAAAGCTATCTTGGGATTTCATTTCAATTCTCACCAAGAAATATTTTTTTACGAAATGATGGCATTTACTGAAAGGAGAACATAGGTTACATTGAAATGCTGTAGAATATTTTACCTCTGTTAATAAAGAGCTAGGCATCAGTAATATTCGTGAGATTTCAATGACGGGAAATAATGTTCCATAAATTAGATTAAAAAAAAAATTTTTGAATCAAATTAAAGTAAATTGAGCAGATAATGATATAGTAGAAGATAAGCACTGAAGTAGGAAGAGGAAGTTGGAAAATAATGATGGAAAAAATGCATGTAATAATGGGAGAAGAAAACAAGGAACGAAGGGAAGGAAGACAATAAGGTGATATTGTTGATAGCGGAAGTTGTAGTAATAGACGTGTCACGAACGAGCAGAAAAAAAGGTTTGTAAGAATATTTGTATAAAGTAGTTTCGGTTAATTAATGTAATAAACTGAGAAATGCAGTAAACATAGAAAAACGATTAGAACATAAAGTGTAGAAGAGAACAAGAGTAACAGAAATTAAGAGAGGAATGGTAGCAAAGGTGTGAAGTAAGAAAAGCGAGAGGTACTAATAGGCTTACAGTTTATAGTACCATTTACACCAACTCTCTGCTGGTTACAGCACTTTACGAGAAATTCTGAGTGTATTTGGCTTTCTTGTTTACAATCTTACGCATTATTTTATTTGAAAAGTTGCTGGAACAGCTGCATGGAATGTTCATCAATATTATTTTTATTTTTGTTGGTTCGGATTATAGTTAATGTTGAAGTTGGCTTTGTTTCAGATCCAGAATTGAATATACATACATCATTTTACAAATTTTATTTTTAGGAGGATGAATTTCAGCTTAATTTCCATGGTTGCAAACTGCTAGGATGGAGTATTTGTTTGAAGCAGATTGAGCATTATTTTGAGCAAAATTTATATCTATATGCATACCGGTTGCTGAAAACCTTTCCACTATATGATTTTATATTGAAGGATTCAAACAATACTATAAAATTAAGAAGACAGTTAATCATACCTGAAGAAATATATTGATGCGAAGTGTAATAAAAAGGCTCACCTGAAACAAAAAACAAAGCATTACATTAATAAATGAATAGCAAATTGTGTACATTTTCCAAATAAAACTTTCATTGATACTACCATATTATCACGAGCTGTGACAACTTCTACCAGAAATTTGGTCACAGCCATTTTGCTGTCGAAATACGTTTTCATAGTATGGGTGGTGTCACCTTTTGTGGCGATAATAATAATGAATAATGAAATACTAAAAAAATATATTTATACTGTAAAAAATGTTGTTGAAAGTATTTCTGAAATTAAAATCTTCATTGTCAGCCATATTTAGCTACACGGGTTCGCGACTCCTCGGCACAGAGTACCAACGAATTCCTCGCAAATAATAGAAAGGGTAGAATGTAGATGGAAATTATTTTGCATTGAAATCTCTAGGAGTTTTATGTACGACAAAATTCTATTTACGTCAAGAAGGTATTCCTCTGCAGTTTCGAATAACTACATTGTCAATACATTGTTAATACAAGATGGGTTCTCAACGCAGACAAAACTTGGATCCGATCGATGGCTTAAATTTACATTCGCACAGGGAGTGATTTAAAAAGTTTCCACGGTTTCCACCCACTTCCATCACGTCCACCCTGTTGACCACTCTCTTCGGACTGGTTTCGCAATGCCTCCATAGTAACTTACTTCGCATCGCGTCCTTCGCGTGCAATTTCCAACTACACTTATATCCCCTCCGTTCCCAATAGAAGAGCGCGAAACTCTCTCTCTACAGAAGCCCCAGCGTACAAAGAGACATCTGAAATTTCACCGAAAATGCCACGTTTCGCGAAATTAATGGTGTGTGCACTGAGAATAAAGTGCCCCGGCTAAGGGCTAAGGGAAGGGGTCGCTTCTCCATCCTCGCTGAGATACATCCACACTAGGATATGCTTCGGATTTTCGCAGGAATAGCAGTAGGGTGCCGGGTGGCGTAACTGCGTTTAGTAAACACAACAGTAAGTTACGTCGTGTGGAAAACGACTCCTCCTGTGACAAACCAAAGTTTGATACGTGCACGAGCACCCTGCAGCTTCGTGGCTCCTCTTATAGTACGCCTAGAGCGCCTGTTTACCCGGAAAAGCAATTACGTTCTCAGCGTAACTGCCACCCATATCGTCGCCCACTTCCCCACCAAGTTTTCTGTTTTAATCCAATTCCTTTTTTTTTAGCGCCTCGCAATTAGCACGTGTCCGCTTTGCGATGCATATAAATATTGAGCCAAAGGCAGTTGCGCACTTGCACGTTTAAAAAATGGTCCGAATTAAAATATCACTGGTGGAAGAGAAAGAAATTCTGCTGAAAGCCTCTCGTTCCGCGGTTAATCGCTGGATTAGCCCTGTCAGCGGCAAATCACTATTGAATTAGGGATTTTACCTCACGCGTTTTAATGAAGAATCTCGGTATTCTGGAGTCCAATAACATCCTGCATTTATTCCTGGTAAACCATTCTTATGAATGAGATGCTTGCAATGCCCATGTTTTTTTTCTCGCCTTGAACTGTGACCTTGAAACATTTATTCGGCAGACCATTAAACATCCTACCTGCCAGTGAGCTGTGACTTTTAAGTTCAGTGACAAGAATAATTTATTTTGAAATGAAACGCGTCAGCCTAATTATCAATATAAAACAAGACGACATACTGTAAATGAAATTAAGACTTAAAAAAACTTGCTGTGTAGATGAAGGGATATGGACAAATTTTATGAGATTTTTGGAGTAGATTTAAAAATTCATGAGATTGAAAAATAGAGAAAGACATTTACTATCAGGAAACGAGATGTTCCAATCAATTTATTGGTTATAATGACAGTTTTGTTAGAAACACCAAATCTTTTTTGCTTCTGGAAATGCGACTTTCAAGAATTTATTTTCCAGATCGTTAAACAGCTAACCAGCTGGATAACTGCTGTTTTAGGTTGCGAGGATGATTTACTTTAAAGAAATCCACTTAGCTTTCATCGCCAATAAAGACACGATTAACACGTTAATAAAATTAACTCTGCAATAAGCTTGGAGACCACATGATGAGGTGTGGATATATTTTATCAGATTTTCCGAGACTTTACAATATTTGATGTCTTTTGAAGTAATTAAAGAATTATTTTCTACATGCAAACTGCGATATAATTATATATTATGAGATCTAAGTTAAATGTGATCGCAGTTCCTGGTGGATTGAACTAGATATGAGAACCCCGGGACTTAGATTATCACTGATCGTGCGGTGGCCTGTCCGTCACTTTGTCAACATGTGCATAATCTGATGCAGTTCTCCCGTTAAATCATGTGGGCAATGCATTCCTGACAATCAGTAGCGTTGCTACGTACGCGGCTGCATAACGGACGAGCACTGAACAGTGTAATCGGCTCGATTGATTCCGCGGTAATTTAGTAGTCGAAGCAAAGAGCCGCTAAACGCGTGATGGCGTCTATAAGCTTCCGATCGTTTTGCAAAGGACCTCGCTGCCCTACTCTCTGTTCCTGGTAATTAATACCGTATTGCAGAGAAAATGAGATAATTCAACTCAGCATTCTAGCATGAGAACCAATAAACTCGCTTCTCTTTTGCAAAATATCTAAAGCAAATCTGTTTGCTTCCTCCTACAAGTTTCATAACAATTATCGTTTGCGGTAATTTGTTTCATATGCCTTTCCAAGAAGGTACCAGTTTTCATATCAAGTACGGCCCACGCATAAAGAGTCCAGTTGATGTAAACGTTACAAAATGACGTGGTGTTTCCCCGCAGGCTGTTTGCTATCAGCGGATGATAATCATCTTATGAGCGCATGTTGTGCTCCATCTCCGCCTTTGCATCAGCTTTGACACTAATTGTGCAAGTAATATATTCAGAGTCTGCTCTTTATTATTGCTCAAAAGACTTCTGGTGCTTCCGAAAATACTTCAAAAACATTTCCTCTTTTTTCTTGCATTGCCGACCGAATTAATTCATATTAAAATAGTATATATACACTTGAAAGTAACAGTGAAAATGTAGCAATTTTGAGTTAAACCTTTTAGAGCACGAAAGATGAGAAAATAAAACTGAAAAATCAAATTTCTGTTGCATAAAATTTTTAATATAGCATTTTAGAAATTAGTGTCCTCTAAAATTACGCACTTTTCGAACCAGAAGCATTTAACATTAAACAATACGAATATCAGGGCGATAAAAATAAAAGAATTTTGTCATTTAAAAGCAAATGATTGAAGCTTTGCAAATTGACCATTCTGAAATTTCAACTCAAATTGGGCAATTTTAATAATAATGATATCAAAATTGGATGGATAAAAAATAACGAATAAATCGATTAAAAACGAAGCTCGAGTCTTAAAAATTGAGCCGCTTATAGACTTCCTACAAAGCCATATGTTTCAAAAATTTAATTTTCAAAATCGGTTTTAAGGACAACAGAGGTCAACCGGAACGGCCATGTGAATTTTATATGCCCTCACGCTATCCAGCGGCTCAATTCTTAAGCTCAGCAACACTCTAAGTTAATTCAGAACGCTTTCCATTCAGAACGCTTTCAATAAAAAATGCTTGAATTCCAAATATTTACCATTTTTAATTAAAAAGGTCTCCATCTCACATGTTTTTAATATGAAATTGTACTATTGTATATTTGGATTACTTAAATTTTAAACCAAAAGAATTTACAGATTGCTGTTCTCTTAGAAATACGCGATATTAGAATTGCCTAGAATTTTCGTCCTAGAATTGCTCGCAAAACAAAATTTTTAAAAAGTTTAGTTTATAATAACAAGAACTTCATGAACAATGAAGATACCGTCAACCGGTGTAATTATGGATTGAAATTCGCAAATTTTTCAGATCGTGGTTTCGTTAAAAATTAGAAAACGTACTCAGTTTTTTTAATCACACTCAATTGATCCTAAGAGTTTGTTGAAGGTATCATGCAAATGTCATTTGTATGAGGTAATTATGGATACAAATTCTAGTTTTTTAATAAAAGTATAATTATAGAAATAATTCAACTTTTAAATGCTTTTCAAGAATACCTAGGAGAATCTTTTGAAAAATTGTATTTAATACTTTTTATATTTATCCATTAGGTCAATATTATTTGCAATATAGTTCTTAAAAGACTTTGATTAATAGTTATATAACTTAAAGTCCAAATCGTTCAATTTTCAATGAATGGCATGTTTTCAGGCTGGGCTGCACCTATGTACAACCACTAATTTCTTTTTTTTTCATTTCCTGACACAAAACTGTCAGTACATTATAAAAAAACGAATCCGTAGGGTCCCAAACATTTCTTACACATAATTTTCATGTACATTTTTTTTTAATTTGATCCATTATTTTCTCCGGGAAATGGGGGTTCATCAAATCTACACAAGAAAATTTCTCACAAGGAAGATTGGACGCATAGTATTTTGGCAACTTATTTTGGTTTGTGTGTGGCTAAAATTTAATTTTTAAAGGTTCGTAATTTAATGAGACGAATTCTGCAGATAAAGAGATGTATTCTCTGGGCCACCCTGTATAAAATAATCCCATACAATGCAATAAAGGGTTTTATGCGTCTAGATCTTTCCACAATACGGTGTAATAGCTTGTCGCTGAAATAAAATTCTCGAATTTGATATATTATCATATTTATATATTTTATATATATTATTTATTACATATTTATATTATTCATATTATATTACATGAATAATATTAACAAAATTCTCGGTCGCTCCAGGAAACAGGGCATCTCTCTTTTTAGAATAATGCAAACAAACTATCAAATTAAAAGTTTAGAAAAGTTCACATTAGCCACTAAAAAAATTAAAAATCATTTGATCGATAATTACAAGGCTTGATCCATAATTACGTCGGTTGACGGTAGTCTTTTCAATATATTCAGAAATTACATAGGATTCATAAAAAATGTTGAACTTTGCAAAAAAAAATTGTACTTTAGGAATTATTAATGAACAGTTGTGTTTCAAAAAATACACGTAGCCAAACTAAAAATAAATAAGGTATTGCATGCAAATTCATTATAAAAATGTAAAACTAATATTGATAGAAAAAAACGCAGACAGCTGGATCAAGAAAATGTTGCATCTTTCATATTCGTACCGAAATCATAATTTAACTTTAATTTTTTTTTTTTTTATCAATTTGTGTGGTCTCTTTGTATATCTAAGCAAATTCTAGAGCTCAAAGACCTCAACCTCGAGCCACATGTTATCGCTTTTCTGCGAAAGACAGATGAAAACACGTTTTCGGAGTGGATATTTTCGTAGGCGAACAGCCTACGTGGTCAACTATCGAACGCGAAATAAACGGTACATCTCAGCTACTTATAATTTCATGAATAGAGGCAATAAAAAAACATGTTACGTGATCGATTACTTCATTTGGTGTATAATCAATTAAGTTTATCAGGACTTCAATCGAGACTTTGACTGCGCGATATGATCTTCCTCATGGGCTGTGAGAGTGGGATAACTTGACCTCCTGGAAGATCCCATTGACGCACAGGGAGAGCATATAGCTACTGCGGAAGTCCAAGTGCGTGAAGAGTGAAGACTGAAGAGGCCGCATTTATTGCGAGCGTAAAGTAAAATTACCGCTGTAACAGCAGATTGCGAGAGGAGAACGCAAAATTCCCATCGTTTTAGTAGTAACTGAAGTAGAGCCATTTTCGGAATGTACAAAGTTGTTAACGGTACCAGCTGTAGGATGATACACCTACTTCAGTCTTCAGCTCTGATCGGAACTGCACCGTCTGCCTGTTCGGTAGCGAAGATAGTGATGTTCTACGACTCCACAGGGTGTATAATTACGAAGACGAGTGGACACGCGAGACGCGAGACGCGAGACGCCCCCGCTTCTGTTCTGCCGTGCGACAACACGACTACTTGAAGGTCGCGTCTTGGCATACTGAACTCAGGAAAGGACGTATTCGGTGTACTATATCGAGTATATAATATATAACATGCATTCAATGCAGGATTAGCCTAGTGTGGTAAACACCTGATAATATATACAAATCAATGTCTTATTTTTATTGATTTGTCATTCCGGTTAAAAAGACTATTAAGAAGATAACACCAGTTTCATTTGCGGAATATGTAATCAACTCGGAACTTGTGTCATTAATATATTCTTTCTATAATAAATCCTAAAGTATCACTTCTTGACCCGTTACACATCTTTCTACTAAGATTTCAACTGTTTTTACAATTTGCAATTTGCTATTTTCATTGTTGAAAAATTGTTTTACTGAGTTTTGTAACAAACAAAATTATTATTACATATGCTTTTCATAATCATCAACTAACAGGCATATTTTCTTGTGTGTTTTAGGTGAGTCAGCTTTGGATGCAATTGTACATAAGTACTGATGATCTTTCATAGTAAGTATAACGAAATATGAAAAATTAATAAATGTATCTATGAGAATCATGAGTTAAATTTGAAAATCCGATGATTGCATTTATTTTTAAGCAAGGTAGTATTTTTCGAGTCGGTGTTTAGGTTAATTCTTTAATAATATATCAATAACATAGGAAAACTTAATATTAATGTGTATTCTTTGAAATCATGGCTGTTAAAAGAGTTTATTAAATGCGCCAAAACATACGTTAGACCAGATATATACGCTTATAGCGTATAAAGACCACTTTTGAGTGGTCTATAAGACCCTTCAAAAGTGGTCTTTATACGCTATAAGCGTATATATCTGGTCTAAAGTATTTCGGGTCTTAAGTCATGTTACATTTTGGAATTGGATTTTCGTTAATTATCGACATTTCTACAGCCGTTAATTGAATTTTGATGAAACTTACAGGCAATATAGATAAAATTGCACGCTTATGGAATTTCTGTCAAGAATTCAAAATTTAAAATGACGTATCCAATACTGCGACTGAAATCCATCCGTTTTTGCAGATCTGTATATGCACCTTATTTAGTCAATCCTATTCAAAATATATCACTATGTATAGTTAAGATTAGATTCAAAATAAGATGCGTCGTGCAATGTCAGATATTCGACGCGCTTAGTGACACTGTTATCAGCCAATAACGTGGAGTCTACGAGCCTTCTGAGACTCACCAGAAAGCTACCACCAATATCACCCAAGCACAGTAGCGCTGCATTACCGCCATCAGTTCGCGAGTTCACGCCATTCTCGACTACACCTTTTTTATATATTTTTTTGTGCATTACAAACGAAGATAATAAACGTTATTAAAATGAAAATAAAACGATGAATATCTCGATTGAGTCAAAAGTTGTAGAGATTAACAGAAAAACATTGGGGGTTTATGAAAAACAGAACACAAAATTCAAATCTGACAATATGTTTTTTTTTGTAAGATATAATTTATACGTTTTTTAAATAAATTGCTGCAGTATAAAGCTAGATAACCAACATTTTTGGAAAAAATGAGCTTTTTGCATTAAAAATTATCAAAAAATCAAGTACATTTTGTTGAAGGATTTGTCCGAAATCGCATTTTTATTGTAGTAATAAAAAGATTGGTAACTCCTAACCAGGTACCTGACTGCTGTCTTCTTTTTTTACATGCTTAACCTCTTATCTTTCTTAAAGCTTTTTTGTGATCATATTCCTCTTTCTAAAAGTTTTTAAACACTGTAAATAATTATATACGTTTTTTCAAAGGAAAATCTCTTCAATAAAACTATTTGCCACGTTGTTTGCACCAAAATACCATAATCAAATTCCAACATAAAATGTTAACCTTGATTTTCTACCAAAAACCATTCTTATAACTTTTACAACAGTTACAGTGCGATACCGCCACATTAAATCTTTATTTTTCCGGAACAGAATAAGTTTTTGTTATGAAAACTTTTTTATTCTTATTCAACCTTCCCATATTTCGGGAGTAAGTATTTATTATTTTTAACACTTAACCCGTGAACGTTTTTTTGGGACTTTTAACCTGTAAACCTGGGTCGTCCACTTCCAGCGCATTTTTCAATAATTTGCACTCATAGAAAAAATCTGAAAAAATTCAGGGACCACAACTAAAGTCTCTGCTCAACGAGACATGTAAAAGACTTTCAGATAAAAATAAATTATTTGAACAATTTTTTTAAATAAACAAAGTAAAGTCATCAGTCACTTAGTTATCGCTCGGACATGAATGACCCAGGTTTACGGGTTAAGCGTTGAATAATTTACTCGGAATTGGTTAACTTTTTCTAGACAAAATTCATTTTCCCTCAATTCAGCAACTCAATATCTTAGGAGCAAATTTTTATTCTTTGTTTAAACTGAAAATTGCACTTTTTATTGTGATCATCAGTCGAGCCTGTTTCAATTTGAGGTTCCTGTCACTTTGAGATTGTAAACTTCCACATTTTATTTCTCGGAACTGGAAATTTTGTTTGATTTTACTTTTTTGGCCTCAATGCAGAAACACTTCAGCTCATTTTTAAGACTTACTCCTAATTTTAGCTAGCCTTCGATTTTATGTTCAAGTTCAACTTTAAAGTTAGAATATTTATTTCAGGTTCAAGTATTTTTTATCTGTAACAATTTGTCGACAAATTGGCCGAGGATATTTGTGCTCCGACTCGACAAACTTTCTTACACTGAGTCCCTGACGGTCGAACCTTTCGTTACTCTAGCGATAACCGATGAGTCTGAACTATCTAATTCTGATTCTCAATATTGGCATATTAACCTTTGTTAGATGGACCAACGTGAAAATGAATTCCTTTACTTTTCTTAAAATGAGTCACCTATTTCTAACAATGATCACAAGATTTTCAAACTCAGTTTCTCTCCGTGTATCAGATGTTATATTGTATCCGCTATTTTGAGTTTTTTACATCAGATTCGTAATGAGTGTTCTCCGAATTTCGCAGGTACTAATACACTGAAATTGATCAATTTTGGTTTCCAGGCTTAGTTCAGATCTGTCACGAAATTTTTAATGTTCTTCCTCACAGATTAAACTAGGGATACGAAACGCTTCTTGTAATGGGGAAAGTTGGCGAGGCTAAGCCTAGGGTAAGGGAACATTCAATGTTTCATTACGTTTTCTGCCGTTCGTCTAGCTTATTTTGATATCTCTGACGTAAACTATCCCCAACAACGTATGCAGATCTAGCATTTAAAATAAATAACATCCACTAGTGTTAATCTACTACAGCTTGAGAGAAAAATGATTTAAAACTGAAAATCATTTTGACATGATATAAAAGTGACCAAAAATTGTCCATTCTATCCATTAAACTCTTTAAATATTAACTTCCTTATGTACACATGACGACGAAAAATTCAATATTATACTAGAGGACAAATATTTTAAAGTGCATTTTTAATTACAAAAGTGTTTTATAACTTTTTGCTTAAATGAAGAGGAAAAGTTTTTTTTTTATAAATATATTACTATACCACAACCATAACGTTTGAATATTCGCGAATCTTAATTCAGTGCTAAAAATTATGAATGCTGTTATGAGTCTAGAGTACAAAGTTGGTCATAATTTTAATAGCTTAAACTTTGAATTACCAAATCAATTTTTTCATTACTTTATGTCTGCCACTCCATACGTGATATCATAATCATAATTGTTCTACATGGTTCATTATTATCATTAGATGCTTACAGTAAATACTAGTCCCAAGTAGCTTCTTCGATCACACATTAACAGCGGCTAAACTCTATTAAGGTGCGTGG
The DNA here is from genome assembly GCA_932178445.1 of Andricus quercusramuli. Classification (NCBI taxonomy): domain Eukaryota; kingdom Metazoa; phylum Arthropoda; class Insecta; order Hymenoptera; family Cynipidae; genus Andricus; species Andricus quercusramuli. The sequence goes on along the minus strand of CAKNXH010056086.1, from coordinate 29,942 downwards.
TGTGGCCTATAATGTTAAAATCTAATATAGTTTGAACTGCAAAATAAAAAAATGTAGTCTAGATTTTATTAATATTGATATTGGCCTAGCTTTATTTTTTTAATAAAGAGGTACAGTGTACAGTGTACACTTTACTACATAGCGTTCCTACAACTACATTCTCCACAAAATTTAATAACGATCCTGTCATTACATTTTGAGGTAATATTTTTTTTATGTTCATTGTATCTCATATTCGTGAACAAGCGGCTATAAAAGAGAGTAGAAATAATTTAACCAACACCTACGTCGACGTGGCTTTTATTCCCAGTTCTAAATTTTTCATGGGGAAGGGCTTTTTTCATTGATTCTTGTTCTTCCTGGTTGAGTGCTGATAGGCTGATGAATGTGCCAGCCTTTAAAAGTGTCTTTTTGTCCACCAAGGGAGTAAATTGAACTGGAGACAGTCAGGAATAATGAGAGTTTTCTCTCCCTGCCGATAACTATATAAATCGGATGCTTCGCATTGAACATAGCCCAACGTCGGATCGTTGTGATTGTGAACGCTGAGTGTGCAACGCAGAAAGAGTCAACGACCAGTGAGGCGGGTGGAGACTTTCCGTTAGTCCGTAATTTTCGGGTCTACCGTTTACGTTGGGTGGGACGGGAAGATGGATGCTCCTTTGCCAACTCGCTCGACCCCCGCTATACCACTTTGATGCAAGACCGAACGCCGCGTAGAAAGGGGTCCATTAGCGGAGCCATTTGAATATTTGCAAACGGTGCAAGTGGGTAGGAAGTTAAAAAGATGTAACATACTGGCACGTCACTTCCACTCAGGTTTGAAGGTAGAAAAGGGTGGAAAGTAGATATTAGGTAGAAAGTTAATCTTCTTGGTTGAAAATTTATCTTTTTGGTTGAAAATTCAACTATTCCGCTTGAAAATTCATCATTCTATGGAATCCTATAAAAACTCTAGATTTTTTCATATCCCTTGAAATATATATAAGTCACACTGTGAGTGACCACTCCCCCCTACCCCCACTCATTTCAGGTGTTACGTATTTTTGGTACTGTTCCTCTGAGGTATTATAGTGTTAGAGAACTGTGTTTGTGGTTCGCGTCACCTGTTCTTCGGAGGAGAGGGCTCCACCAAAGAAGGCTTCCGAGAGTGAGCCGAGTGATGAGAGCGACGACAGCAGGTAGGTTTTCCCAAAATTCATAAACATATTTTTATAAATCTTATCTAAATTTTAAAAAGGAAACGTAAATTTTATTTTTTCATTAAATATTCAACAACTTTGTTAAAAAGCCATTCTTTTTGGTTGAAAATTAAATTTTTTTGTTGAAAATTCGTCTTTTTGACTCAAAAATTAATCTCTTTTGTTAGAAATTTCATCTTCTTTGGTTAAAACTGCAACTACTTCATAGCAAATGAATCCTTTTTGTTTGAGGATTCAATCATTTTGGTATTAGGTTGAAAATTTTTCAAATTCAAATATTTCGTTCCAATATCATATGTTTTGTTAAGAACTAATCTTTTTGGGTAGAAAATTAATCTTTTTATTTGAAAAGCTTCATTTCAGGTTAAAAATTGATTTTTTCTGTAGATTCATCATTTTAGTTGAAAAATAATTTCTTTAACTAAAAATTGGACTATTCAATTCTTTTTGGAAAATTGATCTTAAATGGAAATTTAATCTTGGTTGAAAATTCAATACTGTTAGAAAAATCTGTATTATATATTTAGTATACATGTAATGGAAGCAAGAATCCATAACATATAATTTAATTTAGTATACCGGCGTGCAGTAAATTTACTGAATTTAGCATACATGTGCATGAAATTTAGTATACGTGTATACTAAATTCAGTATACTCCGAAACAAAGGACCGTGTTTCTTAATCTGAACATTCACCGATTTCCCTTGTTTTCACAATAATTGCGAGCGATATTTTATCCTTGCATTTTATCTACCTTAAATGTGAATTGTATTTTAAATTTCTCTTGCATACAATAAAAATTCCGGATAGCAAGTTCTATTCAATTAACATATCCTAATGTATGTAACGATTTCTTGAGCTTTTATCTTACTTTTTCAAATTTCACATACAAAGCTTTGAAATTCTGAAATGATCATATCGTAAAGCTACATCACGTAGAACTCAAACAAATGCAGCGGCATGCGAGCCTGCCACCGGCCACATTGCGCGATCCACGTAAATCAGAACGCACTTGCGCAGCTGAATATAGTAAACACGTGTATGAATTTTAGTAAACAGAAACTCTGAAATGCATATACGTAGAAGAAACTTACTGGACGCTCAATAAATTTAGTTAAAAATTAAGTTACAATTTTTTTAAGAATTATTTTTAGTTGAAAATTCATTTACATATTTTGTTGAAAATTTCTCTTTTTTTCTAAACTAATTCATCCGTTGGGTTAAAAAATTAACTATTTTGTTGAAAAATTATTTTTTGATTGAAAATTGAATTTTTTTTTCAAGTTTATATTTTCTGGTTGAAAATTCCACTGTTTTGTAGAAAATTTGCCTTTATGACTCAAAAATTCAACTACTTTTGTTGTGAATTCGATTTTTTGGTTGAAAATTCTATTATTTTTGTAGAAAAATAAACTATTTGATTGAAAATTAAGTTTTTGGTAGAAAATGCATACTTTCGCACGTCGCGTTTGGTCGCTGAATAACTTCAGGTCCTATTTACCTATACATAGAATATGAAGTGTTATACACGGACTAAACGCGACGTGGAGCGGTATGGTATGGAGGCCTTGAATTCGGTTTCAAAAGATTCGAAAAGATTTTCAAACAGCTCTTGCGATTCACTTTGATTAATTCAGAATTTACCCTGAATTCTTTTACATCCGTTGGAACTACTCGGAGTTCTCTTGAACTCTTCTATATCCACTCAATTCTACTCAATACAATACATTTTTTGGATGTTTTTTCTAATTAATGTTGAATTTCATTCCAAGAGAAGGCTTTCTCCAGCCAGAAAGAACAAGAACGCTACATTAATGTTCTCGAGGACGAAAAGAAGAGAAGAAATAAATCTATTATTTTTTAGAAGAAACAAAGATCTCGATGGGAATATAAAAACCAATAGATACAAATTGCTCATTGAGTAAGTCTGTGATGTTCAGGCGAAGACGAAGGCAAAATTATCGATGATAATCTGAAACAAGTGGCAGAAATTCGAGTTAGTTTATTACTCAGTCCACTCCTAAAATTAGATCCCCGACCGAATCACCACCTCCGCTTGTGGCAGCAAATAAAATTATACGGCGAATCTTCTCTGCGAGCAGTTCGAAGAAGAGTTCACCAGGATCGAGGAAGCACCTTTGAAGAAGTCGAGGAGTGGGTTCTGCTCGGCATCCAGAAGTTCTCGATCTTCCATTAGGTAATTGTTTAGAACTTAATGTAACAAAATTCTTAATTTCTTTTTCAATACTTGGAGTATTCAACAGTAGGATTCAGATTTGAAAAATAGCATCAAAAATTGAAAATGGTAGATCCTATATATATATATATATATATATATATATATACGGCGACAAAAATGTTGTAAAAAAAACATCAGTATGAATTCCTTAGAATCTTTTAAATTGCCGTCAAATCTTTAAGATCCTTCCAAATCTTCCCAATTTTTCAAAATTTTTGGCAATACATTGAAATACTGGAAATCTCTTGAAATTTTCGAAATGGTTGAAATCTCTCAATCGTAATGAATGCATTCTTAGAAATTTAAATGGATAAATTATATAAAAATTGAATTGAATCCTTTAATATACCCTTAACTATTTCCGATCCTTTGAAATCCTTTGATATTTTAAAGCTCTTTAAAATAATTAAAAATATTATATGCAATCTCATGATACATCTTCAAATTCCTTGAAAATATCATACAACCTTATCGGTCCTATAAAATCCTTCCAAATCTTCCAAAATTCTTTGAAACCGCATGCAAATTTTTTTCAATCACTTCAAATTATTAAAATCTTTGGCATAAAATATTTGAAATCCTTTAAAGTCGCTTTAAGGGGTATGGCCACAGTAGCGGGAGCGAGATCATGGTTATATTCACCAATTTTTTTTGTATGAAAACTTAATTTATTTTAAAAACTAATTCCATGAAAATGAAGCTCCAACATCAAAGAATCAGACGATATATATTTTTTTAAACGCAAAATGGCCGACTTCTGTTAAGTCCTTTTCGAAGCCTTTTTTTAGGGGCTCTACGGCCTGACAGCTAGCGGCCACAATTTTCAACATAGAACAAAATTTAAAAAATTACGTTAATCTACATCAGAATATCTAGAGAAGTACATACGAAAATGTGAAAATATTGATTTTTCCGAAAATGGCAGGCACTTGCAGTTGCCAGTCGAATTTTTAGTGAAAAAATTCGTATAAAAATGCTCATAAAATGAAAAGTTTTAAATTTATCGAAAATTCCGTATGTGATTCTCTGTAAACTGCAATTATAAAGATGTGTTTGAAATTTGAATTCGATCGGATAAAAATTGTTAAAGTTTAAGCCAAAAAAAAATTCATTTTTTGAAAATTCTACCGTGGCCATATCCCTTAAATCTATTGATGTTTCATGAATCTTTTAAAATATACTAAAAAATTTTAAAGTATATAAAAGTTTTGAAATACGTCGAAATATTTGAAAATCTCTGCAAATCTTCAAAATCCTTTGAAATCGCTCAATGCTTGTGCAGAATTTCTTTGAAATGCCATCAAATATTATAAAATCCCTTTAAAATCCTTTAAAATGACTGACACTTTTTGAGATCTCATAAAGTCCCGTGAAATCAGTTGAAATTCCTCAAGAATCCTTTGAAATATTTGTAAACTTTAGAAATCATCTGCACTCGCTGCTTAATCTGATGAACCTACATAATTTTTCATAATTTTTCGGGTAGTGTTAATTTAGTTATACCGATTTGAAGTCTTTATAACGTTATTATTGGTATTTTAAAGTCTGGAATATAAGAGTAAAAACTTGTTTACGATAAATATGTGTTAAACTTTTAAACAATATTCACTAGATTGATCAGTAAAATATCCAAGCAATTTATATGAAACAAAGCTTCGGCCCTTCATGAATCAAATTCAATTAGATTATTCTTTTAAATCTAATTTCAATCAATTTGTATTTTTGTCCGCAGATCTCGAAAATCATAAACGTTTACACAAATCACAAAAGAAGCAAGATGAAGATAAACAATGCATTGATAGTCTGTATCCAAAAAAGGAGGAATCCCTTCTGAAGAACATTGCAAGCGAGAAAAAGGAACAGTCTCCAGTCGTTGAAAAAGCCCAGAAGAATTCAAGACGCGAAAGGTCTCTTTCAAGGAGGCGTAACGATCGAGAAAGATTTTTCCAAGAAGGTTTTCAAGACTTCAAGACCTTCTCCTTAAAATTCTCCTGAGTTCTTCATAAATTCTTCTAATTCGTTAGTTTTATCAATATATATTTTTCTGAACGTGCTGCTGGAGCATTGATTGGATATTTTACATGAGTTGAGCTATTGTTGAACTTCCTTGGTCATGCTACACGCACTGGCCCAATCGACTCGCATAGCAATGGGTACTTCTTAGGTAAAATAGCCAAGAAACGTGGGACATCTGTTTCTCAAAAATTAATAAAGCGCCAAAAAATGCACTTTCCCTGGCCAGACCAGGAATTGGATTTCCAAATCTGGTGCAGCTTGTGATTGCTATTTGTCTAGGCCTAGGCTAAAACTCAGTCGAGACAACCTCAGTGGACTTTTAGAGTCCTGAGTGCAGGCATTAACCACCTGACCAGGGGGTAAAATAGGTGTTTTAAGAGTCTCCCGATTAATAATTAATAAATATTAATATCATAAATTAATTTAACAAGTTATGTTTTTTCACTTAATTTCTCATGCAATATTTAAATCTTTATTATTTTGATATTCAGAAATAATGATGCAACAGCCACTTGAAACTTAATTTTCGAGTTCCGAAGAGCAACAAGTTCGCGAATGGGGTATTATCAACATTTCCTTTCCCGTATAAAGCATTATCTCATTTAATGAGTGCCCGGACCCTCAAATCTCACAGCAATCGCTATTCTCGTGGGCGATGAACCTTCACGCTGAAACGCTTGTTTCACCGTTAAAAAAAATATCCTTGAATCTCGAAAAGAGAAGATCCCGAGGCTTGATATAACTAACAGTTGAAGAGCCCGCGAAACTTGTTTCATCCATCAACCCTGCGATGCAAAATGCTCCACATACCACAGATAGACCCAAGTTCCAGCATCTTGGAAACTTTCATTAATTTCAATCAATAAGGTGTAATTATAGTTTACGTGAGCAGGCGCGACACCAGGGCGCGATCGTGATTGGTTATGGAGCTACAGTTGTTAACGGGCAAATGTTCTGAGAGCAGGTTTATAAATACCAAGCGGGACATGCAAAAGGCAAAACTGGAACTCAGATCCGTTTCTAGTTTAAAGTTATCAAAGTAGCGACCCTTTTTTAAGACGCACACCGGTTTCAGGATATGTGGTCACTCGTGATAAAAAGAACTAAAAACTGGTTATCCAATTCGAATCATTTTCATGATTTTTATGTATGCGAAATGTGATGGCGTCAGAGTAATTTTGAAAATGTAAGTGATATATCTGTCTTAAATCTGTCTTTATCTTTCACGCACGCAAAGTCCAAACAGTATTCCCAGTGTTTATTTTTATGACTTGTTAGGCATGTTCAAATTTTTATCAGATTCGGTCCGGTACAAGATGTTCAAATGTAAAACTGCGCCTTTATCTTGTATGGCACCGGGAGATCTATGTAAGATGGATCTGTTATTAGAATTTAAACCTGTTCTCATATTTTTTCGGGTCCCAAGCCCATTTATATAGGGCGTGTTCAGTGACTATTCCTCACGAACTCCAAACTCAAAAAGTATCCTAATTAGGATCATCATCACTTTCAAGGAAGACGCATATTTTTATCATATGCTATGGATAATAGAGAATTTGAAAATCTTTTCATATTTTTCCAAAACCAACAAAGTCTGGTAAATATGTATTGGGCAATATCACTTCCAAGGGAAATTTTAAGTTGTCAACAGTTGACATCTACATGAATGATGTGTCGAAATATCTGATGATAATTAAATTACCTCTTATGGACCTGAAAGCATCCCAATTTGTAAAGTCTACGTTCCGGTCATCATCATTATTATGCACAAATATAGGTTTAAATAACAACGGAAATGGATGACATATAATGTGGATTCAACACGTCTGATTATAATATCTACGTTTTCTTCCCCTTACGGATCCAGTAACCAGAAAGTTCTGCCACAGTAAAAACGTCAAACCCTTAATCATAAAATACTTGCTGGTAATGGTATCAAAGGGAATTGGGGAAAAGCAACGCCCCTATTGAAACCATTTAAGGGAGGACAGAGGAGGAGTATTTTCACGTTAGACCGAACTTCAATTTAGTTGCGAACTTGCATTCCGCGGTTTAACTGCAGTAAACAATCGTACATGGCTAGTGGCTGGCTTGCTGGAGTTGCTACAGTTATACGGGCTACATTCGATACTAGATGCAGAGGACCGTTGGTGTACCGGCCTCTCCTTTCCCACATTTTGATCCGATTAGATATCCACGTCTCGCAATATACAAGGGCAATCTGCATAATGAGACCTGCCGTTTCTCCTATTTCGTCGTCATCGAATAAGGGTCGTACCGAATAAAGAAAAAAGGTGGAGGGATATGCCCGCGCAAGTGAAGCGATCTCAAAGTCCTGGACAGAGGATCTATGAAGTCGTTAGTCACGCTTCCTGGACTCTCGCGTCTCCCGTACATTTTCTATCAGTCTACTGGTAGTCTTCCAGGTACGGCCTCGGTGCCTTTTAATTATCCGACCGGATGCCAGACCACCAAAGTACTTATTACAATCGGAATTTCGCTAACGAAAAAGTAGTAATCAAACTCCATCGGGTAGAATCAATCCCAATTGAAGGAGTCTAACTATAAACTCAATTCGATCGCATCCTCTAAACTCTAACGATATCGATACAACTGTTCATAAATAAGGAAAGCCTCTCTGACCTCGCTGATCCCTATCATTGTTTATCTTTTAATTCACTTCCTGATTTTTGCGATTGGGACTATAATAAACGAAAGGAAGATAATTTAAAATTTCTATTTACACTGAAGACACAATTGCTTGTGGTTGTCAATTATTTTTGATGAACACAAACGATTGCGAAATAAGTGATCATCATGTCGGTTTTATCATGTAATACACGTGGGAGAAAATTAGAAATTCATAAGGAAGAAAAATTTGAATCCCTATATGTACAATATGCACCTTCAACGTATACAGGCATTCACGTTTTACATATCATTTTTAGTTCAAGAATAGAAACCCTTTTTTCAATAAATTGAATTAGTATAATGGTGTCAGATTGTAAGATATAAAAGCAAAAAATTACTCAATTTACTTATTTTTCTAAAATATTAGTTAAAAGTAGGAAGAAAAACAATCTGTCTAAATAATTTGTATTTATTCTTCATTTTTGAAAAAGGAAGAATACAATACTTCCAAATTAGCTCAAGAAAATCTTTATATGTAAAGAAAAAAAATTGAATTAAATTATAATCGCATATATTATTGCTTAAATATTTTTAAAACATTCAAATCACATCAATTTTAAAGTTATAAGTATATCTTAGTACGAGCCAGTGATTCCGTAATACTATAGAGTACCATATGTGTAACATAAAGTCTTTTTCGTCGTGAATTAAAAATATATATAATTATAAAGCTTCAAATTACGATTCTTTTAAAGATAGCTCAAGTGAAAAGTTTTTGTTTGTAGACACCTCAGTATAAAAATATTTTAAAAGTTGATATTTTTAAGCATTTTTATAGTCCATATATTTTATATAGGTTGAAAAATTATTACAAATTTGAATTTCATTATATCTATTAAAACTCGTTTAAATAAAAGTCTCCGACTTGAAAATATATTTGTACATACGTAACATTTTTAAGAAGTTAATCTAACTAATATCGCACTTTATATTAATATTTTTTCAAATGATTAAAAATGATGTACTTTACAATTTTTTCCATAATCGGGGGCTTAAAAATAGAGTTCTCTATCTGTCTTTTTACTAATTTTAAAAGAGAGCCAAATGAAAATTTGACTTTTATTTCATCTTAATAATAATTTTAAATCTTTTCTGATAATTTTAGTTCAAGACAGATAGAGTAATATGCCTCTGAAAACTGGAATTCGAGTTTCTTCTTTTACGCATATATGCATATATGCAGACAATTCATTCTCAGCTATTCGGTCCGAATTTTCGGAATGAAGTGTATACAACATTGTAATAGGACTGCACTGCATTTTCGTTTTTGATTGCAATATTCACTCTGATAAAGTTAAAATGAAAGAATATCAAATGATATTGGTTAACGTTTTTTTAATTTATATTTTAAAAAAAGACAGCTGAATGTACGCATTTTTTAATTTGATTAGAAAAGTATAGTTATATATTTTATAGATTTAGCTAAACTCTCTCGTCCTAAAATTTCTTCCGTATCTGTAATTTTGCAAAAAATGTATTTACGAAGTAGTACGACCTCCTTTATATAAGCCTTTCACGTATTCAACTCGTTAGCTTTTTACCTAACGCTCACTATGCAAAGATCGTCATCCATCTGTAGATTTTTAGCTCTGGTGAAATGCCTTTGGAAGTCGCTAAATACCAACGAAACATTCCCCGAACAAAAGAAAAGAAGAGAAAAAGTGACGAAACAAAGATGGAATAACGGTCAAGGGTTTTGGGTATGCATCGCAAGTGCACAGCCAGTAAAGGGAGTCAATGAGGAATGAAATACGCAGAAAATGAGGAGGAGAAGTATGCATGGAGTGAAAGAGTTTGCATTCGGTGAAAGAGAATGCATCGAATATATTCCGGACGCGTTTGAGTAGGGTTTGATCAGTGACAAAGAAGGGGCGCAAGAAAGGCTTACTGCTGAGAAATACGATAGTCGGTGAGCGTGTAAAGTTATGCAATCAGAGAAGGGGGCGGCGGAGAAAGGAAGGAGGCGTTCACCGTGAAGAACGTTTCCGTCGCCCACGGTGTCATATCTTTAATGACCGGCGCCCTTGTCGACCTGGTCTCGTGATCATACATTCGTCAGCCAAGATGTGAACGACCTTCTATCAGCGGTGACGTAAATATTACATGCTCGTTAACAGAAGTGAGCGCCTGCAGGTGCAGAACATGCTGTTTCTCTACCCAGGGGTCAAGTTGGCCAACCCTCAGTAATTAAGTTTAAACAAGACGGGCATGTCAAGTTACTGATGACACTTCAAGGTTTCTTCGAATTAATTCAGAGTTCTCTCGTAGGTGTTACAATGTCAAGATCGTCAAGATCAAAGACATCTCATTATGAACGCACAGGAGTTCTTGGTTTCTTTTTATATACTTATTAATATTAATTTTAACAACTTCCGTGTCTCTTGGTTTCAGTTAATGAGCTGAAGATTACAGACGTTGCCCAGGAAATGATACAACGATTTTAACCGAGTATTATTAAAAATCCAAAAAAATTCTAAAGAGTTGCTGGGTATTTAGAACTGAAGACTTGAATCGAGTAACGGCTTCTTGGTAAAAAGAGCAAGAGTTATAGAATATATCCTTATTCAGTGAAAAATGCCAATAACTGAGTTCCAAATGTACTACCTGATGTGTCTCTAAAAGTTTCATTTGCAGTTGTAAAGCCAAGGTTCGCTATAAACACAAAGTATAATGATACTTTGTATTCTACCTGCGGTTATCTTTAACAACTATTTAACAATCAAAAGTGTAACTTTTATGGGCCATGATCGTTTACTTCTATATTACACCTTTCGATGTTTCTTGGATAAAAATTGAAATGACCGTTATCTCCACCACGAATTTCTATATATTTACTCAAATTCCAGAAATTAAAAATATTAAAGCACCTAAAGGATCAAACAATGGTATGAAATAAATACGAGGAATGGCATGAGACAAAGAAGAATTCTACATGTGTAAAGAAGTGTAGCTCAAAGGTGGGTCTTGGGGATAGTGAACGTAACTCGATCCCTTGGCGTGCCGACGACAGAACACAAGGTTTCACGCGCCGGTAGCCCGTTGAAGAGATTCAACTGTCTGATATGTCCTACAATCATCCAAGTTGTCCCAGAGGTTCCAACGATTCACTGTCGCTTATCACAAGGCGCACTAGGGAATCAGGTGTTCGTGATTTTTCACGGTAACATGTACCGATACATCTGTAAGAGGCATAGTTTGTTAGGAATCACCCACAGGGAAAGGCAGACATGAAACACATGGCCTTGCAATCTGTGCATCAGTCCTTAGAGACAAGGACTGGACGAAGGATTACAATTGGTGCTGAGCTTCGCAAACAAAATGGCTACTTTCTCCTATTCAGATCACTCCAATTATTTCCAAATAAGAACACCTAGAAATTAGGTTTGAAAAATATAACTGCTCTGATCAAATCTCGCGAACCAAAGATAAAACTGAAGATAGCCAAGAGGAAAATAGAACTGAAGACCGAGTGGCACGTATGGATTTGCGAAAACTGACCAGACGTCATTTCCCAAATAGGGTCAGAAATCAAATGGACCCTAAATCATCTTTGAACAGTAATAAATTGCCAATTCCTGTGTTTTATTGTAAAAATTAGATGGAATCTTGAATTTCCTGAAGAAGAAAAATTGTTACATTTGCAGATTTTCTATAACGGAAGGGCTTTGTAATCAGCTTGTAAATATCGTCAATATGTTTTTAAGTTAATAATCACAGGATATCAGCAATAATCCGGGTTAGAATATTTACTGAATATAATTGGGTTGAATTAGGAAAGTTCGAACCTTGATTGAAATATTTTCGAATAATGCCTGTGATATTGAATGCTGCTTTGTGTTACAAATACATGTGGAAAAACAAATGTTAAAGTTTCGATCTTGAGGTATTGATCGGATATATCTATAAGTTAAAGTACCTTAGGAAGCATCAAATGTTTTTGAGTGCAATGTGGCAGTGTTTTTACAAAGTGCTTGAACTGTTTAAAAATTCAAAAGGTATTATTCCGTGTAATTCATGATGATGCATTGAATTATTTTTTATTAGACTTCCTGTAGTATAGAATGGCCTAAATAAAAAAAATTTGATTTTAGGGGACAAACCCCCCGAAAAAGAAAAGAAGGGTGATTCAAAAAAGGCACCCTTAGAAATAATGAAAGAGATTTCTCTCTTCAAAATCAAAAAGTTAACTCTCGAACTTTCAACAGTTTTTGATGTAGGTATTTCAGTGATTGCTTGAACGTATGGAATTATTTAAGGATTCCCATCCAATTACTAAAATTAAAGAGCACTTGGCTCTGTTATACTCGGATAGGGTCCGTCGTAATAGATGGAGTTTAAGTATCAGCTTGTAAGTTGTCTTCACTTTGTAACTAATAATAATACTACTATTAGTAAAACCACCATTCATATATTATTTTCGGTAAGTTTTTTTTTGTTGTTTCTAAAGAAGGCGTTTACGCTTGGCTTTATTTTTCTCATTTGAGCCATCGTACCCTATATTTTCACTGTATTAGTAATTATGTGTACGCCTACGTATGAATAATTATTAATAATTCAACTTTATTCATACACTGCTACCAATTTATTAAATTCGAAAAAAGTTTTGTTCCTTTTCGTACAGTCCATTCTTTTAACCAAGGAAAATTATGGTTACTTGAACAAAATTTTTGTTCAGTTAGAGAAAGCTATATTTGTAATAAATTAAACAAATTCTTGTCTAGTCATTAAAAAGCGTTGTTAAAATAACCAAAGTTTTATTCAGAGAACAGCAATATTTGGTAGCAGAATTTCTAACGAAATGTTTAGGTTGATTCATCAAAACCGTTTTCTCAGTGTAAGATTTTTTCACTAATTACATAAAAAATTTTATTAACCTTCTTGATCCTGTTGATAGTTTTAATTGTGTCTGCTTGTATTCCCAGTAAATTTGCGCTTGGTTAGGAGTCCTTTTTTCAACTGAACGAGAATTTAGTTGATTTTACATTTATATCCCACTTAAATTTAAATACTGCTAGTATCACTTTTCTCTCGTAACCTTTTTGTGGGATTAAGTGCGATATCCCGTAATCGTCGCATAAATTGTACCTCCACGCTTTTATCGCTTTAACTTTTTTTTTAAATGCATCGGGTGCAATGAAGGATATTTATTATTTTCACTCTTGCTTCAGAATATAAATTTGTACAAAAATATTTAATTTCGGAGCTTTAAATTATACAATATCATAAAATTAGTTTCTTTTAGCGCGTTTGATGACAATGACACACTAAAACAGTTGTCCCACACACGCTAACGAAATTAAGGAGTTAATTTGGACTGTGAAGAAATGTAAATCTGATATTGGCAACACTGGCTATCATCTACGTGAATTAAATCATGCTAATTTCAGTTGAGAATAAAGATCTCAGGAAAATATAATGATGGAAGGTAAACGACGAGAAAGCCTTTACGTGTGATTGAGTAATAAGATGAACTAATGACTTAAGTGCTGCAAGAGTTTCATCAGACTTAACTCATTAGTCGCTCCAACGGTTCAATTATAAGTAAAACAGGATAAACTAAAACTGTGATACAGAGATACCAACAATCGGCAGTGTCATCTTTGATTTTCTCTGGTGCTTAATTATTAATCTTGAGTCATGAAAATGACGATGCACATTCATTCATGAGCTTCACCAACAAAAAATACTTTCTGTTTGACTATGGAAATCTTTCACGACCCATCGAATTCTAGATTCTTGAAATTAAATATTGATAAAAAATAACATAATACTTCTGCGATAATGTGCAATGCGCATCTTTTTCTAAGATGCCGATTTTCTGGATATCATTCTTTGAAAGATCAATTGAAAGTTATTTATTTATAAAAGAAATTTCGTGAATTTCCTCAAGGGCATAGTTAGAATTGCTAACAATAAAGGGTGTTTCTGCAAGAACCTGGCCTTCCATGAAATAATTATATGCTTAGAACGTAACAAAATGGTTTTTATTACTATAAACATAGTGGACGTGAATATATAGTTTGTTGAATATGAATAGTTATGAAGACGTATAACATAAAAAGGAGCGTCTGTTAATTTTGATAAGGGCTGCATGTAGTTATCTTACTTTTCTTTCTCGGTAGTCGTATCGTTTTCTCTATGCAAACCCCCTATGGGCGATCACTTATTACTTTAATATCGCGGGAGGAACAAAAAGAAGCGACATTATACTCTGCACGATTTTCGACCCAAGAATCTACTCAAGGCGAATCATGTTGGTTGGAGATGTCGAGACACTCGGTACGAGTCTCTGATCTTTAAGTATCTTCTTTCCTGCTCGCCTACAATCTTTCCTAGTTTCTTGGCGATTACGTGGGTACTGCGTAGCTATTGCCATCGTATTAGAGCCAGTTTCCCTCGTCTCCAGATCCCAAGTCCTGATGCACGTTCTCTGCCGACGTAGCCCCCGGGCGTCTGGACCATCCAATTATTTTCGAGAGAGTCAATATTTTATTTCGCGGCCGAGTCGGTCTCGATCGCGGGTAGAGCACCGACAGCAATCATCGCGTGGTCATCGCTATCAAGTTAACTGTAACCCTTTCGCGCGCGGCCCGTGTGGTCAGTCCCACGCACATGTGAGATTGAGCAATCGGCGGTAGGTAGGTAGGTAGGTTGGTGGTTATATGTACGACTACGTGTAAGTATGTATACAACTATACACGCATGAGGGCATTGTGCCAGCATTGTGCGTGCACCGTTAACCTGGCAAATCAACGAAACAACATGATCCGCGCGGCATTGGCAGTTCAGTGCAGCGCAGCGTGAGCCGCGACCGCGTTCAGCTGCGCAGAGCTCTATTGCATTCTTTTTTCTACTCTTTTTCTCTCTCACGTATAACTTCTTGGTTCGCGCGTTTCGTGGAAGATCATTGCGCAAAGAAAGAGGGTTTCTTGAACCCATCCGACAGCTCTGATCTCCAACTGCATCGTGCCCTAGCAAAGCAATGCACACGGCGAAATAGCTTGCCAAGCAACCTTGCCCAATACTTTTTTCCACATTTTCAAATCACGCCCCACAGAAGATACACTTTTCAGTATTCAAAACTTCAATTTGTTGTCTTAAGGAGATAAAACTGGTCTAGATTTGGATTCGAAGTCTTTGCTTTTCGAAGATTAAAATCGAGGTTATTTGAAGTCTAAATGTTTTACTTTTTAGGAAGAACACATTCCTATTTTTATTGCATAGAATTTTGTCTGAGGTAACTCATTCCTGGCCTAAACCACAAACCAAAGTTTTATTGCTCTGGAGTTTCTTGAACCCACCTAACCCACCTTTCTCGAACCGATTTCCAAGTACATATATTCTGTTGAAAAATTTCCGAACAAAGAACGCAACAAGTTTACTGCCTTAGAAAATATTTAGAACGATTTGCAAACATCCATTCTATATGTTGGTTCGAAAATAATATTTCAGAGGTTGAAAGTGGCGAAGATTTAAAAGGTTGTCGTAGCAAAAAGAACTCCTTTTGCAATCAGAAATCATGGTGAACCATATCTTACAAAAACCTGAACATAATTTTCTGAAAAACACTGTACAAAGCATAATTGCAATAATGATTAGGAAAGGATACCAGCTGAAGGAAAATGAAAGCAAAAGCAAAGGAGGAGAAATAAGTATTGTAGTAAAAAAGGGGAGAATTGTGGTAAACTCAAACTTCTTTAGAATCGAAACGACCACGAGCTCAAAACTTTTACAATTCAAGGAATGTTATAAAAATAATGCTAATGTTACAAAAAGAGTTGTAAAATATATTTGAAAATCAGGGTTTTAAGTGATTTCTACGAAAAGTTATTGTACAACTTAGAGAATAGTTTCAGAAAAGATTCAGATGTTGCTTGGAATTTAATACTCTAAAATATTTACAGAGAAAAGTTTCTTTATTTTAGTTTTTTTGTACTTTTCTGATTTGAATTAATAAAAAATAATTAATTGAAAAGCAAAAAGCCAGTAATCAATTTAATCGGTTTTCAATTTCGAGTTGAAAGTCACTAATCTTAATCAGAAAAAACTATGATAATTGAATTATTTGAAAATTTAGTAGAATACGTTCTTCTTTCTTTTTGAATTTCTTTGTAATCCTTCGAGTCGGATGCGCTCTGGAAAATTTCAGTAGTCTAGATTGAGTGCAATGAAGTGATTCATTAAAAACATTTGAATTCAAAGATCTTACATAAAAAGCATAAAATCTTTTCGTGAAGAGTAGAATATCGATTTCAAATTAATCTGGTAAAAGAATAAGTTCGTCTGAATTCGGTATGATTTCCATTTTTCGTGTGACCCGACGTTCGGGACGCGCCGACAGCGCTCTTAAATGTGAGTGTAATTAATTTCGCCCGTCCACGTGGCACTCCCATTCACGCCCGAAGTCTTCAATTACTTCCTCGCGCTCCTCGCTCGGTGTAAAACGGATGTTCACCTTCGAGAACGCATAATTTTTCCAAGGCACGAGAAGGCCGGTAAGAGCAGAAAAAGGAGCGCGAGAGAGGAAACGTGCAAGAGTGGTTCCAGGCGAGGAAACGACAAGGACGGGAAAGAAAAATAGCGGGAAAGAGTGAAGAGGGTGGCAGTGGTACTGACTGAGGGGGGATGGAGCTGGAGAGTGAAATACAGTGAAGTGAGAGAGAATGGTAGGGGCGCGCGCTTCCATGAGAGCCGTGGAGGTGTACCCAGGGGGCTATTAACCGTACGCAAACAATGATCTAAAAGCGGAAGTAGCTGTGCGCTGCGGCGCCGCCGTTGCTACCTCTATGTCTTATCAGAATTCCAGTCTTGGTGAGAGAATGCGATAAGGAAGGCTCTCTTTTTAGAAACAGCGTAATTTGGAGACCTGTTCAGCTTAGCACACCTGAAGAGACATATCTTTTAGATATTTAGACCCTACCAAACTCCCCACTGAACATTCGGTAAACATGATCCTCCTGATATTTCTTCACTGTTTATATACTTTTATCTTGTGTACGAATAAAATTTACATCGGGTTCGAAGAATTGAAGTCGGGACAAAAAGTCCTGACCGCTGACCTCAAAGCTCTTGTACTTGGCTAGAAAAAATCGCTGAATTTTGAGTCAAAGACAAAAACATTCTTCAACATTATAGCTGTAAAATAGTGTAAGTCTTATTTTCGTCACAAATGTTGTGTTTTCACTGTTACAAGGAATATGTGAAAACCCCAGAAGAAATAATCCTCAACATTCGGTACCTTGACCTTGAATTCCTCCACAAGTGAAAAAATTGGTACTAGACAAAATTCATGAGTATTCTTCAAGATGCGCTCCACAAGGCAAGTTTTTTTAATTTAAAGTTATTTATTATTGTAAGCGGTAAAGCTAAAAATGTAAAAAATATATATCTACTATGGATAGATATTCCAAGCTGAAATATGGCTTGAAAGAAGCTTCTCCATTCAACGGTTTCATGTCAAAAGTTAAAAGGTCTATAAATTTATCATTTCTGAATGAAAAACTTCTGAATAATAGAAATCTTAATGAGTTCCAATACTCGAAAAGTCATAATAAAAAAACTTCCTCCTGAGCATTGTCCAATATTGATGTGACGTAGATCCCTCCAAAAAAAGGCTAATGCTGCGCCCGCTGCCGAAAGCTATAGACGTAGACTGCATATACTTTTTATTACGCAGCAGATAGATGAATCTTCAAGTCATTTTTAACTCGCCTTTAAGGTTTACACTTTATAATTTAAAATATCTAATGAAACATATTTTCTAATTCGAATAATCTTTTTTTCCTAGATTGTTTGAAAAAGTTAAATTAATGCACGAACGGTGAAAATCAACCAATTTCAAACTAAAAGTCTTTGTACTCGCCGACTATAGTCTGTATTCTATGGGATCCGTTTTTAGGAAAATCATACTTTTGGAATTTTCGTTACAATTTGCATTTTCCGGATACTTTGCGTCGGCAGTCCTTAAAAAATTAGTAAAAAGTCTCATGGAGAAGTTTTCCAGAAGACTTTTTCATTCAATTATATTATTATTCATTAAACACGCTCAGTATTCAAAATTTGCAAATTGGGAAACGAAGTATCCAGGAGATGATTTTTCAAAAAAAACTTACAGATCATTTTCATTTTGTTCCTAAATACTTTCAAACATCATTCTGCAAAAAAACCGACAAAAACGTAATACAATTTTTATAAAAGTTAATATAAATGCAAAAAAATCAATAAAAAATGTTATACATTTTTTCAATTAAATTATATAATTTCTGTGAATAAACAGCGATTAATTCAAGCACAAATAAGCTACTTATGACAAGACTTATTCATATCAAGTAAATAGAACATTTTCTCTGAGAAAAAATGCTATTAAATCAAAAGTACGCACTTTCGCTTTCGTTCAAAAGCAGATTCTATTGGTCCAAATAGCAAAATAGCATAGTTGTGCAGAGCGTTCATTCAGTTAATTTTTTTTAATGTGATAACTGCAAAGGCTGAATTTCGACTTGAAGGTTCGTCTGTATGCTGTGTAGTTAAAAGTAGATTTAGTCTACGTATATGACTCTCGGTAGCGTGCGCAGCATGACTCTTTTTTAAAGTGATATGTGTCACAGCTACAGTAGACAATGCTTAGAAGGACGTTTTTTTCTATAACGACTTTTTCGGTATTAGAACTAATTGCGATCCATTTTATTCAGAAGTTTTTTACTCCGATATCATTTATTTTATTGACCTTTCAACTTTTGAGATGAAACCGCTGAATCGAGAAGCTTCTTTCAAGCTATATTTCAGTTCGGAATATCTATCTACAGACGAGGTAAATATTTTTTACATCTTTAGCTCTACTGATTACATTAAGAAATAAATTTAATTTTTGAAAATTGCCACTTTTCAAGAACATTTTGAAGAATACTACTTTTTTTTGTTTTTTTTTTTGTTTGTTACAGTGAACACACCAAATTTTTTACGAAGATGAAACTAACATCATTTCACATCTATAATAATACATCAGAATTCTGTTGTTTTTTTTCGCTGCGTACTCAATCTTCAGAGTCAGGCGTCAGGACTTTTTGTCCCGACTTTAGTTAATGAAAATATTTTAAACATGCGGTTGAAATCTTAAGCTCCCGAGCATTTGTAGAGAGATTGATGACTGAATTTTCTTTTTTTACATTTATGTGCTTTATTTTTCAAAGGTATCACAATTTGTAAAGCTATTGTCGATTAGAGAGAACGATTTCATCGCGAGCGTAACCGTGGGGCAAGTGGAGTTGTGCGAACGTATAAATCTCTTCGCGGCAGAGTTTTGCTTCTGCGTGCCATCAAGATGAAATTAAGGTGGAATACCGGGTGGATGAATATGTCGGTCTATCTCTTACTTTCTGACGCGGTAATGCCAGGCTTTGGTAATGATCCACGCCTAAGTTACGACTTCTTCAAAGAGCAGGATCGACTTTCTTCGTTACGTATCTGGCGTGTGTGCAACACTGAGAATAACACTAGGTGTCCCCCCGAAGGAGCGGTGGGGAAGGAGAACCTAGCATACTCAACGTAGGTGGGTATTCTTTGCCGTTATTAGGTTATTACGTAAGATGTATCCACCACCTGGCTTATTAGACTCGATTCAAAGGGTAGGTATCTTTGCATTTTACTCGTATCAGGCATCTCCCTGGGAAATTATGTTTACGGAAGGTTGCATCTAAGAACATAGACTTGCATGCACTGAGGTTTTTCACTGCTCTATTCTCAGCAATCCTACTCGCATTATGAGCAGTAACCTTTTTTCCAACTATCTAAGGTAAGCCAACATCGCATTAATTGTCCAGCCGAGGGACGAATTTCCACCCAGAAACTTTATCTTGCGAGAGCCTTTTTATTTTTAACGAGGACTCCTCTTCGCGTCTTTCTGTTTTATTATATTTTTCATTTTTACTTTCCTTTTCAAGCCCACGTCATGGTCGCCCCAAGCTCGCTCTCGAATCGAAAGAGCGGACATTCATATTCATAAGAGTTATTTAATCCGAGCGCGAGAAGACACCGACGGAAAACAGACGAACGAGCATTACTTATATTTTCATTCCAAGGAACGGGGGTTCGTCCTTTCTGTGCAAATTCTAGGGAGCTCACTCTTCCGTTACCAAAACCTCCTTCAAATTATCCTTCAAACGGCCGTTTATTATCACCACTAATTATTCGAGATTCTGTCTCCCATCTTCCCTTCCCTCGAATCGTATTTCTATGTGAAACTCGTTTCTGGAGATAAAATAATTAAAAATTGTGCAAAAATTCATGTTCTCTCTTGGTTTGAGTCAGGGTCGTCAGGTATTTAATCTCAAACCATTTTCTGTCTCCACATAAAACTCTCCGCAATTCCATTTTAAATTGTCGGGTGCAGGAAACACGGATGTTTTAATTTTAATGCCAACTCTATTTTTTGTGTTGGATTCTTATAACGGATGTTTTCTCGGGCGGCTTGGCTCTGTTGAATTATTTTTTATTTATAATTAGAGCAAAATATTTTTACTTAATTCTTAGTAATAAGAACTTGCAGCTAAACGTGAGAAAGAATATCGTTCGCTAGTTCTAGTAAACAATTTTAGAGATAACAATTCTTGAAAGGTTTAGTTATGTGGAAAATGTGAAGAAGAACTAAAACAGGAAGTCTTTTTCTGTGTGTTTATAAGGAACAGGTCGTCATCATCACTCATCGATATCCAGGAGAACTCGATATGTTCGTAGACTACGATTTCCAACGACATTCCCACAATGTATCGGTGGTTGCCGGCGATGATGCATAACGCCGTAATTCACTGTCTCATATAACTTATGTCTGATGGCATTCTATGCCAACGTTGACAGGCATTTATCGTCAGCGTTCTAATTGACACGTTAATTTCCCACCCGGAGATCGTGATCTTAATTGCGACGTTAAAAATGTAACTGCTCGAGTAACAACAGCCCTTAATTAGCCCCGCGGCTAGCGCGAGTCTTGATTATATATTTTAGTGATACGGATGTGCCCAAACTCTATAATATATTATCTATATATGACTATCACCTGGAAAATATCGTACTCCCTTTCATTAAACTTTGACTACCTTCCAGGACTTCGAATAAAGCTCTTATCGGCAAAGCAACTTCAATTAGATAAAACTGAGAAACTAGAGGCTGGGTCGAAACTCTGAAATCAACTTCAAGGTTGCACGGGCGATTAAATATTGCAAATAACTCGTTAACAGGGAAACTTTGGGCTCAAGTTTAACGAACCTAGCAACTTTTAGTGGCTGATGTCTGCGAAAGTATAACGTAGTCTTCGCGCGAATGGATAGATCCGATGGGACATTCCAGTGACGAATTGTATAGAAAGGTTTTTCAAGTGAAGGGATAGGATCTCCAAGTTTGAGGAAATTAAATTAAGTTGATGAAATAAGGTAGAAATGTATGAAGTCTATGAACTAAAGATTTCCTGCATCAGACCTTGATATGGTCTCCTATCTTTTCAAGGGATCCATCATGTCATAACGAAAAACATTATTTTTGGTTCAATTAACTTCAATAAAAAAGACACTTTTGAGCGTAACATTTTAATACAATTATCGTATTATTTCGGTTAAAAAATGATTAATTTATAAGCATGGATGTCATAAACTGATAAAAACTGCTCCACTAAAGTGCCCTAATTTTTATTAAAATTTACCTGATGTTCTGAAGAGCTTCCAATTATTATATATTGATTGAAACACCCAATTTCTTCTTAAAAATTTGACATGAGAATATTATTAAAATATTTAAAGGCTTATGTGATGAGTATTTCTAAGATCCTTGATGTAACTTTACATAATTGACCACAATTGATGAAACAGATATAATTTCTTTAAGGCCATGTGATGAGTGCGTCACGTGACCAGATTCCTACCTTATCGGCACTTTTTTTGTTTGTCAACTTATTTTCACACGAATAGTCGCATCGAGATGAAAATTTGGGATAATAGATAGGGAGCACTAAGAAAGGCGGCTCTGGTCCGAAATTGTAATAATTATGAAAAAAGCAAAACAAAAATTTACAAAAAAAACTGTTCTGATGATTATTACAATTTAGGACCAGAGCCGCCTTCCTTAGTGCTTCTTATTTACTGTCCAAAATTTTCAACTCGATGTGGCTATTCGTGTGAAAATAAGTTGACAGATAAAAAAAGTGTCGGTAAAATAGAAATCCGGTCACGTGACCCACTCGTCACATGGCCTTAACCTTCGATTTCTTTGAAGAATTTGAATTTCAGTGTCAATATAGTAATTATATATTTTATTTTTCAAGCGTTTATTAAGATAAAAAGTTTGAAATACGCGTGTTGCCAATTCGTTTTTAAGTGCATACTTAAGAGTGCAAGAATACTTTGATCACATGTCACTTTGTTCACTCGATTCACTGATGGATCACACATCAGTGGGGCGTTAAGAGCGTGGAGTAAAGGGTGAAGGAGAGAGTGGAATCGATAAAGCCACGAAACTGCGATAAGGCGAATCCCATTAACCACGATAGGGGGAGACCATTGTGCGACTGAACTTCATTATCCGGACTAATTATTTCGAAGTTAGTTGAACGATTCGCCACAATGTAATGACTGAGGAAATGGTCTCGAAGTAGAGAAAGGTGAAGGAGCACAGCGAGAAGGGAACATAATCTGAGTCGCGCTAAATTAAACCTTGACATTGTTTTATTATCGTAATTGAGAAAACGATTCTTACGAAATTATCAAATTAATAAATAATAAATGCACTAATAGCACTTTATATATATATGCTCTTTTTATGTTAAAAACTATTATGTAAACCTTCCACTTTTAATTGATGTTCTTGTAAGATCCTAAATCTTTAAAATGTTCCCGCTTTTCAGTGACTAGTTTGAAAAAGTTAATTGCTCATTGTCGATCGAATTTCAGCAAATGTCGAAGATAATGAAGGAAGACAACTAGTAGAATTATTGAAATCTGAAAAGTTCGACAGGGTGGAATTACTTAATTGGAAAAGTGTAGTACGAAGGAAGGTCGATTGAACTTCGGTGTCCATTCCTCAGCGAAATTCGCAATTCTGAAGACATTTGGAGTAATTCGAAGCTTGCGATAGGTATTTTAATATCAGGCTTGTCAGAGAACGAAATCCCGTAATTTTTTCCGAAAGCTTGCTCATAAATAGGGTTTAACAGACGGCGCAGGGCTGGGCCAATATCGGTAACTTTGATACACTGATATGTCGTTTAAGTAAAATATGTCGCTAAACAATATTGGAATTCCATCTTTGATATAGGGCAGAGAAAAACTTTTCCTATAAGAAGGCAATATCCAGGACCTATTTGAAGCAGAAGAGTTCAAGAAGAATCCCGTCACGAAAATCATCCTGTTGTCATACAATTTGCTATTCCCATAAACATAAGCCCCAGAATTTAGCTGGAGTTGATCCAGGTGATCTTGACTCTACAACAGGATTTCCAACGTCTGGTCTGCAGCCTTGTGTTGATTCTTAATTACCCCCTGGAAGCTCTCCGGAATTCCCGAATTTCGAAGTTCAGACTTCACGAAAAGTAAACATGTCATCGTGGTCTTTGACGTCGCAAAGGCAAAGAATTTCTCGACTGAGCTGGGTTTCAGCTCGGGAAACTACTTCCGGGATGTCCCGGGGAAGCACTCGCAATTTCGTCCAACTTGTGGTAGGACGGAAAGCAACTCTTGGTGCTACGTTGATTGATCACAAAATCTTTCTCTTGACAAAACTCGCGTACAAATCGAAAATAATGTTTAAGACGACTAGCAACACATACCTCGGGGTAGTTTGGCACTGGGACCGGGAAACCTCGGGTAAATCGGTGTCGGACGTGGTGATCGCACGGAGAATCTTGCACTTGAGGAGCAGCTCGGTGCCCTTGGACTTGAGCCCCGTTCACGGCCACAACCAACACAGAAATGCTGCGATTGCAAGGCGTGCGGCCACTTTTCCTGCCAGTACTTCTGGTGGGGGGATGTACCCGGTAACTCTGGCAGGTGGAATGCTCAACATCACCACACGTATTCACGAATTATTAGTGATGCATGTTGGGGGTGGGAAAGAAGGGGAAGGAGTCTTCTAGTCGGGGAAACGATTGGAAATGTACACCTTAGGATTTTGAGTATTTCAGCCCGGACGCGGACATCGTCGCCTCTACCGATCACCGACTTCGCAGGTCGTTACACTCTGTGCGCGCTCTGACTCGAAGAAAAAAAAATATTGTTGCTAAGAATTTCGGATGCCTAAGAATTATTTTCTTGTGTTTGACGTACTATTTCATCAGTAAATATAACTTGTAGGATGTTAGGAACAATTTCGATTGTTATCCGTGCAGGTGCTTTATAATCCTAAAATACATTTTGTGACATACTTGTCACTCATCCCAATGACTAGTTTTAAACTCGGACTGATAGACAAACTCTAATATTGTAGTGTATTAACTCTAAGCATTGAACAGTTATTAGGATAGCTTCATCTTCTGTGAATTATGTGATAAATCAAGTGCAACAATACTTTCGCTGTGGTTGAGGACTCGTTGGTCATTCAAGGTGAATGTAGATTTGGAAAGGTCGAATTACGGGTTGACGTTCATAATGCTTTTCAATTATTTTAAACCTTTTGAATGTTTTGGAATTAAACGTGTTTGAGTACTTGATGAAGTTTTTTTCATGATCACTTATTGCTAGAAGCACTTTTGTTTTATTTGTGGGTGAGAATGTATTGCAAATCCCAAGAATGATTTGTTCCTAATGTTCTTCCGAAATAATTACATTCACTAGTGCATTGCAAATTTTTAGAATATTTGTTAACTATTCTCCTACATTTTGATCCAATTGTGAGAATTGAAATTGTAAACGTTCAAAGATGAAAAACTGATTTTGGTTTTTGTTAAAACTTCATGCATTTAATTATTAAGAATTATCTTTAGCTTTCATCTCCACATTTCATATTAGAGCACTTTATTTTAAATCCTCTCATAAAAGGCAATATCGCAGAGATGTTTCAAAAGTGTGACTTTTCAAGTAGCATACTTGAAATGCTACATCGTCCCTTCGAGGAGGAATTTTCATAAAAATCACCTTCAAGGATTAAGAATGCCTTTTTGGCCTAGAAAAGTGATATTGTATTTAAAATTTAAAACTAACTATATGAAAATAAAATTATTTGAAAAATGCCAATTTCTATAAAAATCACCTGCAAGGATTAAAAATACTTTTTTGTCCTTAGAAAGTGATATTATTCATCATTTGAAACTAAATGTGAGAAAAATTTCATAATAAACTACTAGTATCTGAATTATTAGTAACCAGATAAATCAACTTTTCATAACTTTAAAATAATTGAGAGGTAATCCGTGATTCAAAGAGAATTTAATTACCTAAAAGATTCTCTAAACGAAGGAAAGCAGCAGGATTCCCGGAAAAGTAAATTGCAGAAACTTTTTTATTTAGAGTTCGCTCTATAAAATTGGTTCTTAAGAATTTAGTTTCGCAACTTGAGAACTTTTCCTGAGTACATTTCATACCTTGAAAGTAAGGATTTAAAGACTAAAATACATATTTAGAATCACTAAATCCAGAGCTAGATTTTGTCGAAGGAAAAGCGTAACACTTTATTTTGATTTTTTTGTCAAATACGAGAATGTATTTATATTATATATTGAATTTCTAATTAACAGGAGCCATGAAAATAGTTTCAATCCCTAGAAGTAACCAAATTTTGTTGAGGATATACAAGGAACCCTAATACGAATTTTGAACTTTGAAGTCGGAGAAAATACTTTAGTGTTATAGTTATTACATGTTTGATGCTTTGTTATTAAACAATGCAACGTATACAATCCGCTAGATAACTCTTGAAATCTTTGAGCCTTTTCCAATTTAATATTTCAGTATTTTTTGGTAAAAAAGTTATATTTCATGCTAGAAATTTTGGTAGGCCAGTTTTTCATTCAGGTACATATCGAACGAAATATCACAGTAACAGTGAAGTTAGTTCTCTGCATGTTCAGTTGGATGAATAGCACATAAGCAGACACAAACGTTCTTCCCAATGATTGGGATGAATACTCTCGCGTTCAAATAATTATTATTTTTGTAGAGCTTTCAGATGACGAATGGATAAATTACAGCTTTCAAAATTTGCATAAAAGCGAGTTGTGCAATAAAATACAACTTTCAAGTTTTATGACACGATGGTTTTTCGTCTCTCATAAGAAAGAAAATGTCCTTCATTCCACTTTACTCTTATTTATTAATAATCCAATGAAGTATTTATTAAACAATATTAAAATAATTAATTGACAGAGTGAATACTGAAATGAAGCCATTTTTCTCTCCGCGTTTTAAAAAATATAAGAACTATCATTGATTTAAGTAAATCAGCAATCAAAGAAAAAAGTTAAGAATTCTTGAACAGAATTTTTTTTTCTTTTTCATTGGTGTTCTCTGAATGTTCAAAATGCGTAAATCATTTTATTCATCTGCGCAAAAAAAAAAAAAAAAAATATATATATATATAAGTTAAAAGAAAGACTGCCATCTAAAAATGACACCGCCTCCCAGTAGAACCGCGGTAAATCACACTTATGACCACGTCTTACAACCGTGAGATGTATGGTCACAGGGCACGATTTTTATCATTATTATTATTATCATTCACAGGGCACAGAAGCATTTTTTCAGTTTTTTTATAATATTTAATATCATTTTCAAATAGTCTTGAATCTTTTGAATATTCATGAATAGAAAATCTTTTCAGAACCATCCAGATTACTTTTTCAAATTAAAAAATTAACACAGGAGTTTAGTTTGTGGAAAAAATGTTTCTTTCATGAAAACTTCGGAATTACCATCACCAATACATCGTGAACAGCGCATTTTAGTTATAAATGCACTTATACGCGTATAAGCTTCTATCATATACAACTACAAAATTGAAAGTGCGATGAGTTAAAATGAAGTCGCCCATAATTAAACAGATCTTGATTTTCAATTTCATTGAAATATAATCATGAATCAAGTTTCCTCTTCTATACAATAAAATAGCATTGATTCTAAAAAATATTCGAATAATTTATCAACTTTCTAAGGAAATACAATTTTAAGATGCATCTGTAAAATTTGAATTATTATAGAAAATTCTTTATATGCACTGAGAATACTGTTTTCTTGAATACACAAAGACCAAAAAACGTTTTTATTGATTCAAATAAACCGTTTTCTCAGTAAAACAAAAAAATGGCTTTTCCGTCATTTTTGAGAATCTCATAAATGAAGCTTTCGTCTATTCTGCCTAACTTATGCTAGAAAAACGATTCAAAAATCTTGTTCATATTGTTTTCCTGTTTTGATAAGGAAACATAACCTGCTTCGGTTTCTCTTTGGTATCAATAACGAAATGAAAATATTTCCCTATATAGTTTTCGAGTATCAGGAGTGTTCTGCGAAATTCTATGATTGTGAAATAAATTATATTAATAAATTTTTGATTGATATGCGAAATTGGAATGTAGGAATTTTTCATCTCAAAAAGAATTGGAAAAGACTTTTGTTTCATAAGTCTGTTTCATAAGTCGTTTCGAGACAGCTCCAAAAAGACACTAATAGACATTTTATAAATCACCCTTTCATCTATATTTAACATTTGTTTAATACGATTTTACATCATGGTAATTGTGAGCAGAAAAGTACATATATGCCTCACTTGATAAATAACAGAAGCTCTTGATGAACACGGAACTTTCGGATATGAACAATCCGTGATTGATATTAACTTGAAGACGTCAATGAAAGGAAAAAAGAAGGATACTACCTCATGGAGCTAAGCATTTAATCGAGTTTGCTTGCGTCCCGCATAACTCTTAAGGCCGACTATGCGATGACTCGGTAAACGAGTAACTAGGCCAGGTTGATGTTTGCAAAGAAAGTCGATAACAGCCGTGAAGGGGCGGGGACATGTTAAATGCGGATAAGTGATAAGTCATTTGGAAATTAATATAGCGCAGGCTTTAATCGAGAACTCTAATTGAAAATAAGAAACTAATCCAAGTACGTATACGTCACTTAACTGACTCGACAGATGATCAGTTCTTCGCAAGCAGTTTGCCTGTTGTAATCACTGGATCCTGCACAAAGTCGTTAGTTATTTTACAGGGATTAACATATTTGCTCACCGAAACCCTTAGGGTGCAAACTGTAAATCCTGAATAGCAAGGCAACGGCAGCATGCATCGGACATGCTGATATTATAAACACTGCTGCTTCAATTGGGCTGTTTCTAGCATATAGGTGCTCTGCTAACTAGAAATTAATGTTCCTGTTTAATTATTTTTCTTGCGTGTGTAACAATACTTTTTCGTTTTCTATCAGGATCGTAAAGTTTATTTATATCAATATTATCTTAAATATCATGTACTGCGATAATATTTTCTGCATTGTGTAGAAAATATTCTATAGGCAGATCAACTTTACTCCCCTGAGTAAGAACTTTGGAAAATACACTTGATTATATTTAACGGTACTTCATTCTTCTGAATGATATTCAATAACATCATGAGTGTGTTACATATTTGTTGTCGAGAAAATTTAATAATATATTTGAGAATATGAAAAACATAATCCTCTTTCCCCTTACGCAAGTTACCGAGTTTCAAATGTTATAGGAGCTGATTCTTTACCTTTGATTTAATTTTTTCCTAGCGCAAAATATTCAAAAAACCAAAGAATTTGCACAGTATTCTCCATAACATTTTTATAAAACATAAACCTCTGATTTTCTATGCGAAAAAAATTTTTCCTTCTCATTAACACCTCTACAAAATGTAAATCGAACCACTATGATAAACAACTTTTTTTTCAAAATTACAAAATTTCAAAATTTGCTCAACGAGTGTTTTGTCTCACTAATCTGTTACAAAATTCCTTACTGGTATTCAAGTATAATTAATTATTCATTGTTAACGATTGAAAAATTTTATAATCAAAAGCAAAGTTTTTGCATTTCTTCGTCAGAGAATAATCCTTCTCTCTCGTAAATTATATCTTATTAGATTTTACTGTTTAAATATGAAAACTCAAATTTTGAATACTTAAAAAACGTCCTCATTCTCTTTTTAGAAAACTTTCATATAGTTGTGTTTGAATTGTTTCAGCCTAGGAGCGAGATAGCCTTGATACTACATACATTCAAAATTCACTTGGAGGTTTAGTAAATGAAGTTCTGCGATTTTATTGTGTACAATTGTCATTCTCCTCACTGTTTTCACATTTCAGCTTCTTAGAGAACTCAAATTCAGTCTTGATAAATCAATTAACCTTCTCGCATTTTCCGTATCTATTTCCATCTTTCTCTCTGAATATGAAATAACCGCCGGCAGTGACGGATGTCGTTTATGCGCGGCTCATAAACCTTCCCTTTCATCGTATTCCGCAACTATGTGCTTAATGGTGAGCCTGTGAGTGGCGAATATGAATTCCATGCCATGATTTTTCTTTGCGTTCACTGTTTAACGTAGCCCCGGCGCGGCTCTAAACTCAAACATACGGACTTCTATTGTTCTTTACTGAATAGAGTACTTCCTACCATACAAAGACAGTTTTGGAAAATAATGTGTTGTTTGACCCTGACAGGTACATTTTCAGGTTCCTGATTGCTTCTGAAAATTTATCTTACATTAGTTTTAGGCACATTATTATTATTAAATTATTATTATTATTGTTTATAATATTGGATGTTGATTTTGGCTTTAGGGTCAGAATGA
>CAKNXH010056085.1:0-39672 GCA_932178445.1 Andricus quercusramuli | reverse complement strand
TTCGATTGAAGAATCAAATGATATCTAGATGGTCTCCGTGTAGTGGTGTGAAAGAAAGGGGTTGTGCACCTTGATGTAAACAATAAGGGTTCCAATTCAGGGTTGAATGGGTACGAAGTAATCTAAGATGGGAAATCCCAGATTCGGGTTTCCCGGTGCACAGTACTTGACACAAGGGCACACACACCAACACGCGAAGGATACCGGTTTGACACACTAGACACTGGACAGTCGAATCGGGGAAAACCGTAGGAAATAGAGAAGAGTTGTACGGAACTGTAACTTCTAATTTTTTGACTAAAAACTAACTGACCTATGTTGGTCCATTCACTTTTTATAGGGCCTATGCCGACGTTCCTGGATGCTGCGACAATCCTGTATACGCGTACGTCACGTATATATATATATAGATATACTATACGGCGTGTACTGTTTTCAGTATATCTATAGCTATGTCCTCCAGTTACCACGTGCTTTTGGGCCCTATACTCTATGCGTCTCTGGTTAGACAGTGTACGCTACGAATTACAATGTTCTTACTATAGTCTATATTCTATACCTCTGCTCTCGTGCTGGACATATATATAGGTATGTCTTACAGTGTACAACGTGCTGACTATATATATATATGTATAGCTGCACTACACAGTGCACAATATTCGCTCTATATTTATTAAGTATTTATTAGTATAATCATGCAAATATATAAATATATCAATAAATATATTAACATATATATACGTCACGGGACGTGACATATGATAGAAATTGATCCAAATGGAATTTGATTATAATTGTGACACATCACGAACGCATAAATGCCCAGAAATAGAGAGAATGGCATTATATCAATGATAACATAGTTGGTATATAGTAGTTTGCTTGTAGCTGTGGCTCTGGTGAAGGGGAGATGGAGGTGGAGTGGTGGTAGTGAAGCTGGGTGTATAGTTACTTAATGTATGTTTTTAAAAGCTGCCTTACGTAATTTCTTAGAAATAAAGAGGATTTTATTGGCATAATGATCGTTGCCTGCAGCCTGTAATGTCAGGGGGAAACGAAGATGATCAACCAGCTCGATAGGATCATTATAGCATAACATTGAGATAGAGAACCACCACCTTTAAAGTATCGTTTGTATGGAAACAATTTCACAATAATGTTCTTGTGCTTGGTATTATTGTCAATACATTTAGATTCAGAGAAATTATAATGCATCTTGTAAGCGTTTTTTCTTGATGAGAATTCCTTTTTAGTTATTTAGGTCGCTCAAGCTTATGTAAGACTCTTCAGGTACCCACACAAATAACAATTTGAGAAAACCAACAGTTTTAAAGTTCTTTTATGTTCCACGTAGAGAAATTAATCATAAAAATGGATAGGTGTATCAACTGTATCACCAATCATAAGACCACTGCCTTGTCTACGTACACCATATCCAAATATTGTTTCCGATTTTAATGATGCATTCCAAGAAACTTGTTGGTGAGCTACTTTGTTATCATCATTAGCATTCATAAATGATGAGTTCTCATTATCATTCTCTTGTTCAATTTCTTCAAGTAATAATTGCTGGACTTCGCCGTTTACTTCAAGCGGTGGGTGCCTAATTTCAGAATTTATTCGGGCAACACTTAATTAACTTCCTTAGTGGTAGAATTTTTAGTAATGTCTACTAGCCTCTGCAGTTGTGTGACTATAGGCTTTCGCTATATTTCTTATTAGAGCAACGAGGGAGTTGAATGTTCATTACAATCACCATAGCTACGACGAGTTGAAGAGCAAGCTTCCATTCAGTATACTCTCAACCAAACTATCTTTTCATCCTTTTTCTCACCACTTTAACCATCCACATTCTACACCACCATCACTTGCGCCATCACCACCAACTGTGCACACTCTGTGCAATACGTTGTTAAACGTTACATTTTCGATAAATGAAACCAAAATTACAAGTTGTATAAGGAAATGGTTGATAAAAATGTTGTAGGATTTTCTAAACGCTATAATTTCCTTTTAAAACTTGATTCTGTATTGTGCGTCGTCTGGTTCCAAATTTCAATTTTGGAGTTTTTCATACTACTTTCGGAAAATGAAATCAAAATGACAAGTACTACGAAAGAATAGTTGGAAAAAATGTGCAGGACTCTTTGAAAGCTACAATTTTTTTCAACTTTCTTTGTATCTCACGTCATTTGGCTAAAAATTGAAATTTTCTATTTTTGTGAAAAGTATGTTCAATAAAGAGAACTGAAATGAACAGTTCTATCAAAAAAGTTTACGAAAAATTTTATAGGACTCTTCAAAAGCTAAAATTCTCCCTTGAAACTTTTTCGCATATCTCACGTCGTTTGGCTCGAAATATGATTTTTCGATTTTTTTCACAGGATTTGCGATAAATAAAACCAAAATATGAAAGCTTATCAAGAAATGGTTAAGAGGAATGTATAAGTCGTTTACAAATCTATTATTCTTTTCCTAAACGTTTTCACATATTTGTCGTCTTTTGACTCAAAATTAGAATTTTCGACTTACTCGTTTTCGATGCATAAAACCAAAAACGCGAGTCATATCAAAAAGTGGTTCAAACAAAAACTGAATATATTTTGAAAATCTTCAATTCACCTCTCTATTTTTGTCACGTATCGATCGTCGTTAGGCGTAAAAATGAAATATTTTATTTATAGATAGCATTTTCGATAGATAAAACGGCTAAAATAGTAAATGATATGAATGTAAAAATCAATCACTAAACCTATTACCAAAGGAAAATAATGATTACAAAAAAACAAGACGAGATTACTTCTGCAGGACGAAATGAAAAACAAATTTGGAAACTGTAAATGACCAGGAGCATAGAAAAGAACATTTTTACATGGAAAAACAAAACTATCCCAATCATCAAATGTAAATCTTTCTACAGCGCTATCTAAAAAGTTTTTTCTGATTTTCGAAACACATGGAACTCACATAAAGAAAATTGCACGGAATCTTTTCAAACGGTTTTAGGATCTAATGAGGAAAACCAGCTGAGTTACCGAAACCTAATCGATTTGATTTTGCTTTTCAAATAAATTTCAACTATTAGTCTGGAAGATGTCGTATTTATTAGATACATAAAGGACTGCTAACAGGACACTAAACTTGCACGAAAATCTCACAGAAAATCAGAAAAAAAACATAACTGGCCCAATATTACGAAAGACGTTCAAAAATACGTTAAAACTTCTATTTCATGCAACATAAATAAAAACACCTCCTGAAATACTTCCGAATACACAAGCCCCCACATCCCACAAAAAATCAACAACAAATTATAATCAGATTTAATCCCGCACTGAATCATTTACGAGCGCTTGTCTTTAGTTAGGAAATTAATATTCACACGGCATGTGAAACAATTATGCGGCGTTTCCCGGGCAACTCAACTGATCACATTTGTTTTCATGACGCTCATAAAAAGCTGTCAAACTTCCGGCTAGTCGATATAAACACAGGTACCAAACAAATGAAATAACCTCTGTAACAGAAAACGTGATCCTTGCCTATTTGGACGAACTCTCAAAAAGTCTAGCCCCCTCAACACTGTGGGCACGTTACTCAATGTTTTTTTTTTAGGTTTAAGGTAATAATATTGTGAATCAATATTTGGTGGTTTTTTTTTTTGGTCAGGGGGCTTCGCCCTCCGAACCCCCCCGCAGGGGCTTCGCCCCCTCCACCCCCGCCAGGCCGCCCCCCGGGCCCCCCCCCCCCCCCGCCTCCGACCTACATATCGTATTTTTCATTGCATTATCATGCATTTTTTGCAAAAACTATCGTACTATTTTTTTCAAATCGGAGCATAGTAAGTTATAGTAATCGAATTTCGTTCAAAAGCGGTATGTGACCTCTTCTCAATATCCTTTGACAAAAAAAAACATTCCCCTTCTTATCCCCCTCTCCTGAAAGGGCGGGGGAGGGGCAATTGTCATAAAAAAATGCCATTTTGTGGTCGTTCTTTTCCTCGTGTGAAGCGTGCTGGTGCGATCGGCTAAGGCGTTGAAAGCTTTAAAATACATCATATTTAGAACAGTATTACGTAAATATACATCAGCCGCAATATGATTCGCCTTACCGCTGCATGCAGAGTACCAGCCAGAGAAGTCAAGACGTGTCGAATTTTAGTGTTTTACTGTGCATTTTAGTTTTGATCAGAGAAGGAGTTTGATTGACAATGACGTCGAGGACGCTCGGTCAAAAATTTCATTGTCCTTTATTTTGATCGCCTAAAAGTCTGAACAAACAAATTCTTCCATCACGTTCTGATGTTTTCCTACACTGCCAGCATGTTAGATATTCTTCAGCCCTGGCTCCGGCCAAAGGTCTCTCGCACGAGAATTATACAACTTATCGAAACTCTTCACGATAAGTATTACTACATCCGTAACAAGTTAAACAGGGACAAAAAAAAACCTGGAAACACAAAAAGAGTACACACAATACGTTTCTGACTGTTAAATCATGTTTTTTAACAGTCAGAAATGTATTGCGTGTACTCTTTTTGTGTTTCCAGGTATTTTTTGTCCCTTATTAACGTTTCACGGATATAGTAATACTTATCATAAAGAGTTTTGATAAGTTGTATAATTCTCGTGCGAAATATCTTCAGCAAAGATGCCTTAGTGTAAATGGACTCTATATCATCAGCAACGACATTAGCTACTGCAGAGAGGCTGACATCCTGTTTTGGACTGGCCGAAGCCAGGGCTAGAGAATATCAAACATGGTGACAGTGTAGGAAAGCAACAGCATGTGACGGAAAAATCTGTTTGTTCAGACTTTTAGGCGGTCCAAATAAAGGACAATGAAATTTTCGACCGAGCGTCCTCGACGTAATTGTCAATTAAACTCCTTCTCTAATCAACACTAAAATGCACAGTAAAACACTAAAATTTGACACGTCTCGACTTGCCTGGTTGGCACGTTGCGCCCAGCGGAAACGCGAATTCCTAGAACCGGCTGTCGCCCACCCTGCTTGGCCATTGGCCAACCCTCGCTGAGGCTCATATCCCCCCTCCCATCCCATCATATTGCGGCTGATGTATATTTACGTAATACTGTTCTAAATATGATATATTTTAACGCTTTGAACGCCTTAGTTGATTGCACCAGCACACTTCACACGAGGATAATAACGACCCTGAAATGGCTCCTTTTTACGATATTTGCCCCTCCCCCCACCCTTACAGGAAAGGGGGATGAGAAGGGGAATGTTTTTTTCAGTCAGAGGATATTGAGAAGAGGTCACGTACCGATTTTGAATGAAATTCTATTTCTATAACTTACTAAGAAAAAATCCCAAAGCGTGTTCAATTTTTGATGATTTTTCTAAACTTTGAACGCGATGTGCGACCGGAAGGTATGGTCCGATTAAAAAAAAAAAATTTATTGCAATCAGGGCGACGAGTAGCAACTTTTCCACGCTATTACGATTTGATTAGGAAACTTTCGTGTAATTCGGCCCACCCTACTGTTTATGTCCATCCGTATTGGCAACAATTGCAGCTGGTTTTGTCCACCGCTTGGAAAATTGATCGGCAGGAAATACACCTACTGTCTTTGCTTCTGTGAGACGGAGCACTTGTAGTATCTGAAGACTGTTCATACTGCTTTGATAATATCAGATTTGATTGTGTGAACAATTCTACAGTATCCACCCATAAATCTTCTGAAGTGTATGAAAGGTTATTTCCTACGGTTGTAGATGATATGGCTGGATGTGTACTGCAGACAGATGTTTTATTGTATGAGTACGAAAGCACTCCATCTAGTCGTTTCTTCTCGATCCATTTCTTCAGTCGCAGAACATTATTAAGAGCACACACACATTTTTAGTCTTTTTTCACCCAAAGATGGAAGAAAAACTCATCCAAGAACTCTAACATTTTAAACGATGGGCAGCATAGTCTACTTGTAACCTTTTGCAGCAAAAGAGCCTTCTCATGTCCTTGAGTGTATATTTGTCTAGCAGTTCGGGCAACGTCACGAAGATTAGCACGAAAAAAATTCATTGAAACATCTCCTTCAAATCATGCAATTCCATGATGTTTACAACTGAGCCAATTATTTTGTCTTTGAGATGGGCTTGTACGATCAGTGAAATCATAAGGTGGAGAGGTAATCCAATGAGCTATATAGTGGCGATCTAGAGCAACTAAAGCTACTTCTTTAGGTATGAAACGACCAGAGTTATCACGAAACCCTAGTATATCAATCACGTAATCAACCATGATTATTTTTAATACGCTATATAGCAGTAGAAAGTTTTCTACCGCGACGAACAAGTAGAGACTGAGTTACTCCATGAGGAGGTTTTTCCCTAAATAAAAAGTACCACCACTTCAAATAAGCACTTAAATCTGCTATAATTTGTCTAGACGAGTCTATTTTCAAAACATTATCATACTCTGCGTATACTAGATAATTAATTGTGTTAGCAAGTGCCTGTCCGAAGCGTACTTCAATTCTGAGACTCCCATGTTTTACGATATTCCAATGAGAATAGCAATTTGCGGATAGATCAGGTGTAATATCAAAGGCAAATAAACAATTACAGTTTGGATACTGCTGTCGGTCGGTTATAGAGGTTTCGATGGTATCTGGGTACCATCAAGATAAAGTGATAGATGATTGATTTGAAAATTTTGAAAATTGAAGGGATTTTTGTTTCCATTGCCATTATATGCAGTATTCTCCACAAATCCTATTATTATATTTTTTGGTAATTGACCAATAATAATATTGTCAAGAGTTTCAGCGTGTACACCCGATTGTATCGTTAAGGCTTTTAGTTCAACACGTATGATAGGATATTTTGCATGTACCCTGAGATAGAGCTTTAGCGTGTGCAAGAAGAACACCAGGATTAATTTTTGCTCTGCGAACAAGTAGTGAGGCCTCTTTAATACGCACGTGACAGCTGTTTGTAGTATACATCAGGCAGAAAGTGTCCTTTGAGCGAACTAGACAAAGTCGTAATTCCACACCATTGATAAGAAATTTATCTTGATTAAAAACGTCGCGGTGTCAATAGCCTATAAGAGCAATAGATTTATCAGCACCAAAATATTTATGTCGAGATTTTAAACCTTCATTAGCATCAAAATCATCCATTTTTCCAGCAGTATCATTATACCACAGAGATGATGTAAGATGACTATCTTTGGCAGCTGGGCAGTAGTTAAGTAAAGTCTCGATGTATGCTCGATATGCATAAGAGTTACTAGGAGGTGATACTACTTTTTGATTGAAATATACATCCTCCTGATTGAACAGCGAATAAATGAAATTGTTTGCAGGCCCTACTTTATCTAGTTAGACTGTATTTGCGGGTACTCTGGCAGGAGTTACTAATTACACTTGAAAACTGAGCATCGTGTGTGCTGGGTCAAGGCACTCATCACCATGACCTGGAACAACAAACTCTAGAGAAGACATATTTTTTCCGAAATTTAAAATTCCCGAATATGAGAATTTCCCGAAAAAAATGTCCGAATTGGAAAATTCCAAATATGTATAATTCCCGAAAGTTTTAATTCCAGAAAGGAAATGCAAATACCGGAATTTAAAACACCCGAAAGTGAAAATTTGCGGAAAGAAGTGCCGAATTAAAAAATTTCCGTATACATATAATTCCCGAAAGCAAATAGAAATACCGAATTTAAAAATTCCAGGAATTGAAAATTCCCGAAATTGTAAAATTTCAGGAATTCAAAATTCCCGAAATTGTGAAATTTCAGGAATTCAAAATTCCCGAAATTTAAAATTCCCGAAAATATCACTTTCGGGAATTTTAAATTCCAGACATTGTGAAATTCCCGAAAGAAAAAATTCACTAAATTTAAAATTCCCGAAGAGTGGGAAAATTGTATTATGTTTATTTGTCATAATGAGATTTTATTTAGAGGTATGAGAATTTAGAAGAAAAATGTTTTTCGAATCTGAAAAGGCATACTATAATAAGTTTTACCTACCTTACGGACGCTTTCTTTAATTGTCAACTTATCTTCGCACGAATAGCCACATTGAGTTGAAATTCTGAGATATTAAATAAGAAGTACTAAGAAAGGCAGCTCTAGTCCCAAATTGTAATAATTATAAGAAAATTTTTATTTTTTTATTTTCTTAAACTTTTTTCATGATTATCACAATTTAGGACCAGAGCCGCCGTTCTTAGTGCTTCTTATTTATTATCCCAAATTTACAACTCGATGTGGCTATTCATGTGAAAATAATTTGACAATTTAAAAAAGTGTCGGTAAATTTGGAATCCAGTCACGTGACCCACTCGTCACATGGCCTTAAAATGTACAACTTATTAAAGTATATTTATTAAAGTATGCCTTTTCAGATTCGAAAAACATTTTTTTTCTCAATTCTCATATCTCTGAGTAAAGTCTCATTATGGCAAATAAGCATAATACAATATAATTTTCTGATGCTAAATTTTGTTGATTACTGGTCAATTCATTTTCTGGAGAAACGTGAAAAAATCTGCCTCATCCCGGATTTTTTCTCGTTTCTCCAGAAAATTATTTGACCAGTTATCGAAAAAATTTAATAACAGAAAATTAATTAATTAATTACCCTGGTCGACAAAATAACATCGTACATTAAAATATTTTAAAATATAA
The DNA here is from genome assembly GCA_932178445.1 of Andricus quercusramuli. Lineage (NCBI taxonomy): Eukaryota > Metazoa > Arthropoda > Insecta > Hymenoptera > Cynipidae > Andricus > Andricus quercusramuli. The sequence continues at coordinate 31,003 of CAKNXH010056085.1, read as the reverse complement.
TTTTCCCACTTTTCAGGAATTTTTAATTTTGGAATTTTAGATTTCGGGAATTTTTGATTTCGGGAATTTTATGATGTCTGGAATTTAAAATTCCCGAAATTGATATTTTCGGAAATTTTAAATTTAGGAAATTTTACAATTTCGGAAATTTCGGGAATTTTCAAATTCGGTATTTTATATATTTTAAATTTCGGGACTTATATGTATTCGAAAATTTTTGAATTTGGCATTTTTTCCGGAAATTTTCACTTTCGGGAGTTTTAAATTTCGGTATTTCTATTTCCTTTCGGGAACTATATATATCGTAACATGCTTTTTGATTTTTTTACCTGAGCTTTTTTTTATCTTTTTTTACTCTACACGGTGGTCGGGAAGCAAAAAGAAGTCTGATTGAAACACCTAAGAAAAGTAAATGTGGCTTGCTCTTTCGGGTACCTAGGAGTGCTCAAAAATCATTGAGACAAAATCTGAACAGATCCTTTTCGAGAGAAAATCACTTTTCTGTTCAGTCAAGAGTACCGATAATCGGTTTTTTGAGAATATCTCCCATGACACGTTTCTAGGGGAAACTTTCATTGTGTTTTTTTGTGCGGTTTCATCCACGTCGTTACGCTGTATAAAAATTATAAAAATGGGAAAAAGTGAATATTCATCTGAAAGAAGTCCTCATCGTAAAAGGAACAGACGGAGCAGATCTTCCAGCTATGAGATCAGAAAAAAAATCGAACGCTTGGAGAGAAAAATGGAAAAACGCAGGCAAGCTGCCATGCGTTCTCGCTCACGTCATGGCTCCCGTCGTTCAACAAGCATCGAGTCATACTATTATCGGCTAGATAATCGTGAACGCTATTCGAGAGATACGTCGCATAATGGCCGGTAGGCATTTACTTATTTATTCTTTATTCTCAGTGTGTTTTTTTTCTCGATCTAATTGATTTGATCGCTGCCTGCGAGGCACGACGAATCCCCTTATAATCAAATTATTGCTCTTTGATTACTTAGATCGAGTCGGCCATCACGCTCAAGGAATCTTCCTTCAAGTCGCAGTGTCTCCCGTGAGCGTAGTGTTTCACGATATTTCCCGACACCCAGTAGGTCCGTATCACGACCGCCCGAACGGGTTTTTGAACATCGTTCTCACTGTTTGCCGCCCGTCATTAGAGGTGAGCATAAAAATTGTCAGTGTACAGCCACAACCACTGGTTGTCGGAAGTGAGGTTGTGTCTTCATCGAACGTTCAAAAAGTGTCGGACCCGAACCCTTTTGACAAGGGCATTGAAACAGCCGAAGACCCACAGCTTGATGAGTCATTGTTAAAAATTCTCGGAGAGGATCCAAACAAGGATAATTTACAGGCGGAAAATATCCATCAGGCGTTGGCTGACAGATGGACGGAGATAATTCAAAGTGGATTACCAGCCGATATAAAGAAGGAAATATTGCAGAAATACCCCCAACCTAAAAATTTCACTATTGTTAAACCCCCGGCTATCAACCCTGAAATAAAGCGAACGATGACCGACGCTGCAATCAAGAAAGATAAATTTCAGGCAATGTCGCAGCAGCAGCTTGGTGCTGGCTTGTGCGCAATCGTTTCTGCGCTGACAGCTTGTTTAAAGTCAGGAAATAAAGAAAATATCTCTCTTGTCGCTAACCTCAGCGATGCAGGCCGCTTATCAGCATACATTTTCCACAGCATTTCCGCAACTAGACGAGCGTTTATCACTCCTAACGTCAACAGAATCGTCAAGAATATGTCTGAGGATTTACCAGTGGATAAATTTCTATATGGTGAGAATTTCCCTGAACATTTGAAAGCGGCTCAGGCTATGAAGAAGCAAGCCAAGAATATCTCAAAGCCACGTCCACCCAATATTCCTGCAAAGAAGCCAAAACGGGATCTCCAGACTAAAGGTCAGGGTGGGCAGAACCGGCATCGGTATTCGCAGACGAACCTTCGTCGACATTAAATGTAAGTTAAACGGCTGCCAGGTTAAAATTCTTTATTGATGTTTGGAAAGAATTTACCAGCGACACTTCAATTTTGCAATGGGTACAGGGGTACCGAATTCCTTTTGTAAAGAAGGTAGTTCAGAATTTTATACCAAAACAGAAACATCTTTCTCAATCTGAGTTTAGGGATACCTACCATTCAATCAAACAGCTCTGGGGAAAAGGCGCTGATTCAGAATGTGAATCAAGTGTCGGTCAGTTTCTCTCGACTTATTTTCTTGTGAAGAAATCGAATGAGGAAAACAGATTAATTTTAAATTTATAACAATTTATATAAATGGAAGTAGAGGCGTACTCTTTGCCCTGCGTTCAAAAATTTTGTTTTGAAAAGCCTTATTACGGAATTATTATTGAAATTATTACCAAACACGCTTTTATCACGATATCTGTACAGAAGTTCAAAATATAAAAAACGGGAACCTCATTTTTTTTAGCTTCTAACGGAAGAGAAAAAAATAAAATATTATACGTATTCTATTTCTGCATGTTTTCTTAACATTTCTAGCCCACGCTTCTTGATTAGTTGTTCGTTTCCTCCCTCTAGAAGAAACTTGAGATTCGCTTTCCATTGTAGAAATTTGAAAATTCGTTCCGATAATAATTTGATTATTATAAATTGTAAATTTTATTTTCACTAAAGCTAAAACTTGCAATACGCGTACGATGCGCACAATTCGGTACTCAGAATAGAAATGATGTATTTTGTTTTAGCAGAAAACTGCAATGTTTTGGCTACGTATAGGATCAAGAAGGCTGATGGGCGTTTGACGGTCATCTAACACTTTGTAACAAAAAGCTTTATTTTGTCCATATAACTTCAAACTTTAAATTTAAGAAATATTATTCAAAGTTTAAAATAACAATTTTTATCTTGAACATCGTAAAAGTCTTATTCCTTTTTTTTAATTAACCGTAAAGGAAATGATTATAAGATTCAATAAGTCAATTAAGAGGAAGATAATACAAGCACAAAGACGACATTTTAGAGAGAGAAATGAGACACAACAAGATTATATCACGCTCGAATAATATGTATATTTAAAATAGGTAAACGTAGTTTTCAAAATAAATTATGACGCCAACGTTTAAAAACGAGATGAAGTATAAAATTTCGAGATCAGATTGGGCGAAATTCATTTACCCTTCAAATTCTTCGAATTATTCATTTCGCCCAATTATAATAAAAAAAAATGCACACACACACAAATTCAAATTAAAAGAGTCACCAACATTATTAAAAAAATTAACAAAAATAAGTATGTTCGATATGAATGCATGAGATGGATGGATAATATCAAAACTGATCTAACAACATAGATTTAAAATATGGCTGATTAGAACCTAGTGTTTCTACTTATCGCTTGTCGAGTCGCGTCGATGATGAAGAGATTACGGAGATCATCATAAAACAGGAAAGTATCAGCGTCTAGATTTCAACAAATGATTTCATCTGGTATTGACATTTGTCCATGGATTGAAGATTGCATAAAGTTGATTGATGCTCAAATATAACGAGGTTCCGATGTGTTAAGCTTCCTTTCAATTTTACCAAGCATCTAGCGTCGATAGTCGTAACAGTCATTTTTCATCGTCACATTATATTATAAATAAACCACGCTGAAACATACACAAAATTCGAAATTTCCTAATCGTAACTTCACTCAAAAGAAACCATAACTGACAAAAAAAAACATTTTCAAAATAACAATAAATACCTCGCTTAGATGAATACATTGCTCCGCACAAACGTGGTTAACAGAGAATTAATTAAATGCTTAGATTTATGTATTAGCAGTCAAACGGAATAAAGTCTAATGATCACATTATTTAGTCAATGTCGCTCAAAGCAGTAATTTCCCACTCTTTATAATTACCTTTCGCGACCCACCAATCGTCTGGATTACATAGGAGCACGTGACAATTCGTTTGCCGCGTTTCCAGAAATTCGAGGGCGAATTGCTGCCAGCCAATCTCTCATCAGAAATAAAATCGTTCTATACATAAAATTTCCTGCGCGCTAAATTATAAATCAGTCACGTCACAATTTCAATAATCTTCCTATATTAGTATATTACATTTCGAGTTCATCGCACAGCCGTATAATCGTGATAAAAGCGTGTTATAGTAATAATTTCAATAATAATTCCGTAATAAGGCTTTTCAAAACAAAATTTTTGAACGCAGGGCAAAGAGTAAGCCTCTACTTATATGTATATCAATTGTTATAAACATAACTATTCGATGAATGAATACAAATTTAACATATTTTATGTCATTTTCAAAAAAGTAAGTATCACGCTCCATATCTGTGAGGTGAGGACTATAACTGCGGGTATTGAGACTCAGAGTGGTATTTATACTCAAGAGCATTACGTACAATTAACGGAATTATTATATACAGAACATATAATCAGATGAAAACTTAAAATTTCAAACTTTGTAACGCCGGATTGTATCTGTGATATAATGTATAAATATCTTCTTTTTTGTTAATGCTATTGTTGTTGATCTTAATATGTAACATTTCAGAGATTAATCTTTTTTGGTAATTAGCTTCAAAATCAAGAATTGTTGTGTTCTCCAAGTCAAATTCATGATTATGAGAGCTACGATGTACATTTATAACAAATTCCCTTTTTTTGTTATTTTTGTGTTCCTTTATGCGTACATCTAACATTCTTTTGGTTTCACCTACATAACAAGCATCTTTACCTAGCTTAACTATGCATGACAAAGAAAGCTTTATCGAAGGTATTACAGATATATTAAATTTTTTAAATATATGAGAAGTTTGATCAAAAAACTTTTTTATGTATGGTAAGCAAACTTTTGGTTGACGGGCCAATAACTATTTTCGAGCAGAGTTGTTTTAATCAGGTGAGTATTTTATTTTTTGTTTTTGGATCTTTATTTGTTGATTAATAAATTTCATCGGATAATCATTGTTTTGCAATAATTTAGTTATAATTTCCAAAATTTTTGTATGAAATTTCCTGTGTGATAACTTTATTGCTCTGTCAACCAAGTTAAATATAATGTTTTTCTTGACTTGTTTTGGGTGACCTGAAAAGAAATTAACCGTCCTACCTGATAAATTTGGCTTTTGGTACCAATTGGTGATAATTTTGTTATTTTCTTTTATTAGAGATATATCCAAGAAATTAATTTGATTATTTTCTTCAATTTCAAATGTAAATTGTAAATTTTTGTTAAATGAATTGAATGTGTCGTTGAATAAATTGATATGATCTTTTTTGACACATAAAATGGTGTTGTCCACATATCGATAGTAAAACGTGAGTGCGAGGCCATGTTTTTCTTTTAAAATTTCCAGGCAATAACTCTCCAGGTCATCCATAACTATGTCTGCAAATAGGGGTGAAATGGGAGAACCCATCGGAGTTCCAAAAATTTGTTGATATATATTTCCATTAAAAACGAAATAAGTGTTGTTAAAAAGAGATTCTGTACATCGTCTTATGTCATCAAAAGGTATTTTACAATTAGAATCAATATAATTAACCCTTCTATCAAGACTTTCTAAAACCAAGGAGCATGAAACGTTCGTGAATAAAGAACTGACATCTAAGGACATGAAAATATGATCATTATCAATTACTACATTTTTTAATTTTTCTTTCAAATCAAGACTGTTATTAATGTGTGATTTAGGAATCTTTATAGCATTTTTGAGTTCTTGATATATAACTTTTACTAAAAAATGGGTTGGACTGTTGATTAAAGAAATTATGGGACGAAGTAGTGTATTTTCCTTATGGATTTTTGGTAAACCGTAACATTTTGCTAACATAGTATTAGTGCAAGTCAGCTCATTATTGTGATATTTATATTGCAAAAATTCATTATCGTTCAAATCTTTTAATATTTTAGAAGTATTCCCTTATAATTTGTTAAGCAGATTTTTATTTAATCTTGTATAGATCTTAGAATCCAACAAAATATTATTATTCATTTTTTTCATGTAATCTTTTTTATACAAACAAACTGAAACATTTCCTTTATCAGCAACTGTGAAAAAGATATCTGGATTCTTACTGATGAAGGATTTTGTGGCTTTTAGTTTTCTAGCAAAGGATCTTTCTTCGACAGAAATATGAGTGACCTTTTTTGTATTACTGCATATATTTCTAGTCAGTTTGTCTCTTATTTCGTTTTTTGTAGCATCTGTCATGTCTAGTGATTGTAAAGACGTTTCTATAGTTTTAATAACATTAATCGCATCTTTGGGAGAAAATTTTTAAGGAATACTGTGATTAGGGCCCAAAGATACAATATCAATAACATCAGGATTGATTTGTTTTTTAGTCAGGTTCTTAACCCAAGTGTCTCTATTTACACTTTTGCAACGGCCGTTATCTAATAACTAATTTTCACATTTTTTTCTATGATGGATATTATAATTACGAAGAACAGTTTGAAATTTTTTACTAGACAATTCTAAGAATTTTTTTATAGTATTAATTTCAATACCAGAATTAGTAACTTGTTCTTGAATGTTTACCAATAATTTGTTTAAATACTGCAACCATTTTTTAAATGATCAAAAAATTCGTGTTTTTACTAGTTTCATAAAATCATCCGGATTGAAGTCGGGCACGGAGGATTGCATTTTGGCAAGTCAAGACGGTGTGATTTCCACTGTAGCATACCGTCGCCACCTTTTGGGCCAATATATTCCCGATGATAGCTACAGAGCGTGTCATGCACACCAAGAGCACCTAGGGCACATACCATCTAGTTGTCCAACTAATGCGGGAACGACGTACATTCAAAAGCACAATGCGGAACTAAGAATGCTTTATTTCCATCCCTGTAAACCTTACGGCATTAGCCCTGACATCACTGCGCCAACCGCTCCTAGTGAAATAGAGTCACTTATCCAAATTTGAAGTGCCGCATATGCTGAAACTTTATATTCTAGACAATTGTGCCTATCGTGCACTTGTTGCTTAAATAACCACCGCAGGTTTCTAATGAAAGCAACTACCATCTAAAAAATGACACCGGCTCCCAGTAGAAACGCGGTAAATCACACTTATGGCCTCCTCTCACAACCACGAGATGGGTGGTTACAGAGAACGTTAAAATGACAACGACAGGCCGGCGAAACCCTCTTGTGTCTTGAGGAAATGAGGGGACCCAAGGATGACAGCTTTCTGCATCTATCTCGCGAGTGCCTTGGCATATTTTTGGCAGTCGGGTATGGCTTTAATGTTACGAAACAGTGATAGTTTCGCACCTCCGAGAGCACCCATCATAAGGAAAATTACTTGTACTGAATATTTCAGGTAGAGTCGTCGCAGCTCTCCTTTGAAGTCTTGATACCTCTCCTCCATTTCTTTCTCCTGGGCAGTGATGTTGTATTCGGACAGATCCAATTATTCGATCACAAATATAGTTCGTTTCCTGAAGTCTTGGAGAACGATGTCAGGCACACGCTGAGTACATAGAACACATACTATCGGGGTGTCCCACCCACGCAGGAACGACGTATATCTTCAGACATAATGCGGCCCTAAGAGTGCTTTATTATCATCTTTGTCAGTCGTACGGTGTTGGCCGCGAACCTGCCCTGCCGAACGCTCCAAGGGAGATAGTCAATTGTCCAAAGCGAGTAGTGCCAAATGCTCTGGAACTACGATTTTGGACAGCAGTCTCCGTTGCACACTCGAGGCCTGACAACGTTCACAAAGACTTCGAGAAACCGACTATATTTGTGTTCCAATACTCGGCTTCGTCCGTATAATACACCACCGCAATGGAGAAAAAAAAGGAGGAGAGGTATCAAGACCTTGAGCGAGAGCTGCAACGACTGTACCCAAAATATTCTGTACAAGTAATTATCCTTGTGATAGGTGCTCTCAGAGTGTGAAACCTTCACTAGTTTATAGACTTAAAGCCATACTTGCGTGCCAAAAATATGCCAAGGCACTTGCGAGATGGACGCATGAAGCTGTTATCCTTTGGTCGCTTCGTGTCCTCAACGTTGTAATTTCATCGTGCACTGTGACCGCCCATCTAACGGTTGTGAGTCGTGGCCATAAGTGACTCTGGGGTAGCGTACGACCTCTCAGAGTATGCAGCCTTAACGTTGCATGCGGGGCTCTACAAGGATGGAGCGGCAGAATCTCATCACATTTCGGTTGACCAATCGACTCAGGAACGACCTGCTAGAGTGCTATTATACAAGTATGGCACCTGAACGGAAAGTTTACGTGCCGCGAGTGCATAATATGTGGTGCGAAAAAGGCCCAGAGCTCTCGTATTTTTCGCATAAACGTCTGCGAAATCGCGAGGAGGAACTCCGGAAAAGGGATTATATAAGCGAAGCGCCTGCTCAACTGCAGCCAGAACAAACCGGCCACAGAGAAAGAGAGGCGACATTGAGACCAGTCATGATCAGGCTTCCAATAGAGGAAGAACGATGCTTCAGGACCCGGAAAAACATCAACATTCAGGTTCCACTCAAGGCTAAAGATCTGGTATAATTCAGTGGAAGCTTTGGCAAATGCAAGCCGTAAAACGAAACCAACGGTTGATCATAAGACCAACATACGAATGCATCTACTCAGCACAAAGATAGGCTGGGCAAGACAGTACGCGTCTCGCATTCAGTGTGTGATTGACTACATAACATCTGGCAGGATTTTCACTGCCAGTGCTCTACAATTTGCGCGATAACTGCGGATCCGTCACCACACACTCAACAAGTAAAAGATACTGACGATCAGGTAGCATATTTTTGACAGATTACGGGTGCTACCTAACGCTACGAGAAGTCTAGAGTGGAGAGAGAGGTGGGTCAGAAAAAATCAACGGTTTTTGTTTGAGCCATCTAGACTCTTCTAATAACCTCCAGTTACTGTCGTCCACCCGCCCACACCAGAGGAGTTCGAGGCATTTTGAAGAGAATTCTCCGGATTCTAACATCCACTCAAAGAAATCTCAAAAAATATAAAAAGTTTCAAGGAGCTGTGCAGTACCCTCATAACACCTGAGGAAGAATGCCCACCTACCACTACCGAGGAGGTAAAAAAACTATTAGGAAGCATGAAGCACCATTCCGCTCCGGGGCCAGATGGTATCAAGACCTTCTGATGGAAGAAGTTTTCATAGACCTTTGGGAGACAGGTCACCTAGCTGAACCAAAGAATTATAGGCCAAGAACTTATCTGAACACACTGTTTAAGATCTTTAAAGCTTTCCGAAACGATAGGATATTTCAGGCAATCGTAACTAAATTTGGCTTTAAATCTGGATATAAATCTGGCTCTAAAAGATATCGGGTCACGAAATGTAATGCAAATTAACAAAAGCATGTAACTCAAGTCTTCTGTTCCGCGAATTTACATCTCACGCCGTCAAAGTGGTCATGAAATACTGAATCTTGAGTGTCTTTACAACAGGATTATTCATGGTACTGCACATATAGTCGCAAATGCACAAGACCCTCTTCTTGAAATGGACAGGAAAAACGAATAAGTGGGCAAAGGGGCGTTTCCGTACGAAGCATCGAAGGAGGTTACTGAAATACTCGGCCTTGACTCCAATATCAGAGGTAAGCAAAATGCATCGAATCCTATCCACCTCAACTACTCACTCCTGAAGGTCCGGATCAAGGAAGCACAGGAGAAAAACTTCAGCGAACAGCTCCTTGACAAAGAGGATACACGGCATCTTTCACAGAATTGTGGAGTATCAGTCGATATCGTATGAGCTAACGTTTGCATTCCCTAAATCACTCGGAGAAAAGTCGGGCACGGAGGGTTTCATTTCAGCATGTCGAGACGGTGTCATTTCCACTCTAGCATACCGTCGCCACATTTTTAGAAAAAAAATTCCCAGCAATGAGAGTGCTTTATTACCTTCTTTGCACTTTCACGGCATTAGCCCGAATAACGTTCCGGTAAAAACTCCTGAGGAAATAGAGTCAATTGTCAAAAATGAGAAGTGCCGCATATACTAGAGCTTCATATTCTCAACAATGGTGTCTGTTGCGCACTGGAGGATGACATAGTTCTTTTTGACTTCGAGAAACGAACCATGTTCGTTATCGAATTTTCGGCAACAGCTGACAAAAACGTCATCGCCAATGAGAAGGAAAATAAAGAGGGGTATAAAGACCTTGTAAGGGATCTGCAATAGTTAAATCCGGAATGTTCTGTTAAGCTAATCCTCTTGGTCCTCGGCGCTCTTCGAGGTGCCAGGTTTCACTGGTTATTAGTCTGACAAGCATCCCTGCGTGTCAACAAAACTCTGAGACACATGCGGGAAAATTACAGAAGGCGGTCGTCCTTGGGCCGCTTCGTGTTCTCAGGGTGCACGAGACTTTTGCCGGATCGTCGTGTTGAATTTATCCCAGACTATAACCACCTTTCTCATGGTCATGAGACGTGGTTACAGCTGAAATTTTACCGCGTTCACGCTGGAAGCGGGTGCAATTTTTCAGCTTAGCACCCGCTCTCGGCGAAATCCTGCGGTTGTCCTTATGAAAAATTCTGAAGAAGTTGTTAGAATCAGTGGTAGTACATCATTCGATAGAGATTTTTATTCACATTATCAGCATTATTTCACGAACATCATTTTCCCGAACCTCCCTTTTTCTAAAAGAGAACTGAAATGCTTTCCTATTTTTTTCTTTTTTTCTCAGTTGGGTATCAGTTAAGCCTACATCCAATTTTTCCTATAATTAGGAAGTTCTCGTGATTCCAGAGAAATTATATTTTCAGTGCAATAAATAGAAGTGCACTTTCTAGAATTAAAAAAATGCATGTATTGTATATGAGGTTTCTTAGCAGCTAATTGTTTTTTTGTACATTTATTTTGTTCATCTCAGCTACAGTTTATAGTTCCTTTTCTCTAGTAGGCTTTCGAAAGCAATGAAGGCCTCTTTGAGACGATCCACAAATACAAAACTTTCTGTTAGTCATTTTTATCTCAGACAACAGTTATTACTCTTTAGTTAAATATTACAGTGAACTCTTGCATATTCCGAGGGCCAGGAAACGTAAACATTTGGAAAGTTCAAGGCTAGAATGGGCCCCACCTATACCACGAGTTGTCGTGTTATTTTTGTCAAGCGACGTTGATTGGCTGCCCCGGCCTTGTATCGATGCACGCGCTATAAGCATGTGTACGTATTTGCGCATCATGGATAGAAAAGGATAAGTCTTCATGAATACGGCGGATAGGGTCATTGATAGTAAACGATAAGTAATTTTACAACAAAGGATAGAGATGGTAGTGATTGATAGCCTTTGGTCTTTGTACTTCATATTATATATTCAAGAATCGAAGCACAGTCAATGCATTTCGCTGTGGAACAACAGCCTCATCAGGACTATAACAAACAATGGATAATGTCATGAATATGCATACATATATGGTCTATTTCATGAATGTGCATACATATATGGTCCATTATCGTCGAATAAATTTTTCATTTACTAATTTTTTTTTTAAACTTACCGCAATGTGTACTTTTCATCCAAATTAAACAATATACCAATTCAAACTATTCAAAATTTATGGAAACAATTAGTCTTTGCATGGAAAATGCGTATTTACAATTTGATTTCAAAATATACAGACAAAAACATGGAACCCCGATGGGTTCACCCATATCGTCAGAGGCAGCAGAATTAGTCATACAAAATATACAAGAAAAAATCCTGAAGAACAAAAATTTAAAGCTTCTTTTCTATTATCGATGTGTCGATGATTTTATATTGTGTGCCAAAAAAGACCAAGTACTTCCTATTCTAAGTGAATGTAACAAAATAGGTGGATCTTTGAAATTTACTTTTGAAAACCCAACCAATAAACAAATTATCTTTTTAGATATAATTCTAATTTTTAAAAAAGGTTTCATTGGAAAAGATTGGTATCGAAAACTATCTCTAACTGGCCAATCATTAAATTATTCATCTAATTACCATTCAAACCATAAGAAAGGAATAATTTTCTGAATGTTAGACAAAGCTATAAAACTTTCTGGGCTTGAGTTCCACCTTAAAAATATGTATTGCCATAGTTACACAAAATTTATTGAATAATAAATACTTGTACCACTTTATTTAAAAAACCATAGATCAAAGATTAAAACCGTGCGTCACTCACATCTCACAGCTAAGAAAAGGAAAGAAATTGATTTAAGAACAATAATAGTAGTACCGTTATTCAAAGAACTATACCACCCAATTTTAAACATTTGTAGAAAATTAAACATCCATACGATTTTTTCCATAAAAAACAAATTACAACAAACTTTAATACATATACCATAAGGTCCTATACCAAAGTTTGAAACACCAAATGTTTTATACAAAATAACCTGTATAAACTGCGGACGAGTATATATAGGCCAGACAAACAGACCTTCAAAGGCTAGAATATCTGAACATCGATCAGATCAAAATCATCATCGAAAAAAGACAGCACTTTCTAAACACTCTGTAAACTTACGAACAGACACAGAGCAGTTAAGTGTATTGGCTAAAAGGGACTCCATGGTTCGCATCCAGCCACTTGACCTGCTCGTTGGGTTCGTATTGTTTCGCCCGAGTAGAGTCATGGCAGTACAGTCTTCTTCAAGCTACACTGCGAACCATGGATGCGAACCATGGAGCAAGCAGTAGCAGGTGCAAATAGAAAGAGAGACATTAGAAAGAGAAAGGAGCTACATGGTGAACCATGGATGCGAACCATGGAGCAAGCCATCAGACTTGAAGCTTTTAGAGACATATTTTTTTGATCAAGTATCACTTTCTCGATAAAAGTGAGTAATAATAATGCACTAATGCTGTGATTCCTGAAAAACAGTAAAGAGTAACAGAAACCAAAAAAACATGGATGAGAACAGTAAATTAATCCTTCGTTAAAAAAATGTTTTGGCCCTGAAAGGGGCGATTTTTTGTCATGAAAAGGACACATTATCTGGAAGAAAATTCGCTAGCCTCATTGAGGATAAAAGTATTGGGCAGCTTCCAACAGACTCAAAAAAAGTTCAGCGTTAGAGGTATACACGTTTTTCCAAACATACTCTACTAAACAATTTTCAGTCCGGCTAACTGACATTTTTCCCAGGCGCCTGCGTAAGTCCCTTTTGATTTTGGACCAGTGCGATTCAATGTTTGGCGTGTGCACATTCCGGTCGTTGGGATTCACAAAGTTTCTCGAATGGTTGACAGTTGAGTGTTTGTACCCCATGGTTCGCATCCATGGTTCACAGTGTAGCTTGAAGAAGAACTGCCAGGACTCGACAAGGGGCTGAATGCGAACCATGGAGTCCCTTTAAGCCAGTGTATTTTATTATGATTTAATCGAAACTTGCGGTAAAATTCCTTCTCTTACCAACGGATCTGACGCATGCGCATTTACTAATTTCTAACGTTAGTTCGTACACTCTGAAGGTTTTGGAGCAGCACAAAAATGTAGCTGTACGCTAATTTATTTTATCTTATTTAATTTGATCACTTATGATTAGTTTTAACAATAGTTACACAATTTTTACACCAATTTATAAAAGTAAAATCAAAAACAATAGTGAAAATGACAAACTCAAAACCATTAAATACACTTTTTTTAAATAACTCCAAAATGTATTCGTCGATAATAGACCATATATGTTTGCATATCCATGACATTATTCATTGTTTGTTATAGACTGTGCTTCAATTCTTAAATATATAATATGAATTACAAAGACCAAAGGCCATCAATCACTACCATCTTCATACATTTATTCTTATAAATCGGTGTAATTCGAAGAACAAACAAAGGATACGGTCAGGGATAGAAAATTATAGGCATTTGTGATCAATATAGATAGAAGAAGATAGGTCCATGTGCCCACGAGAAATAAAGGCAGTGAAAGAGAATTGAATATTTCTGGGTTTTTTTCTATCCATATTTTTCTATCTTCTTGAATTTTTTTCCCTCCAGAAGAATATAAATGGCTACTTTCCGAAATAAAAAGACACCGATGAAACGCGTAAATCATGCCTGCGTTACATTAACTTATTTTCCTCGATAAGTTAGCACATTTTTTGGGAAACAACCTTGTTCCAGTACAGATTCCATTGCCACAGATCATCATGAGAAATTTTATGTTTCAGAGGAACAGCTTATTGAATTTCTGATAATATATCAATGATCCGTTTGCCAAGTCTTCACAGTACCAGGGATGTCAACATGTCGTGGTTGATAATTTTATCAACTGGTTTATAGAGTTCTCTTCCCAGCTGCAGCTTTTTGAGTAAATTTTAGCGTGCGTTCAGTCGGATGAGCAAATAATAAATGAGTTATGAATCGCGATGCACTAGTTCACGAGTAGCTTTTATGTCAACTTTTTCAAAGTTTCAACATTAGAGTTTTTTAGATTTGGAGAAAATTGGAGGGGTACACCTCGAGAGGTTTTCTTGTAAGATGCAGAAGTAACGATTCGGTTCCGTATCATTTCTCTAATTTTAATGATTGACAAAAGAAAAAGTGTTTCGTTTTATAGTAAAACTTGCAAAAAATGTAAACATTCTGAATAATCACTAAGCTTGGAGACTCTTAAAACTTTATATTCGTTTCATTAATTTTTATGTCAATTTTTCACAAAAGTGATTAGTTACAATGAAAATTTTAATTCTAGATTCTAATTTGAATGACATTATTACGCAAAAATTCTTTCGATTTTCGGAACAAAAATTTCAAACCATTAAAAAACGGAATGGTTTACATAAGAAAAATTTTGAATCTTTATCGTCCAATACACAGTTTCATGACAATAGCAATAAAGACGGTTGGTTCCTAAATTTAACAGATGTGCAAATACCGAATGAGGTTGTGAATATTGTATCTTCAGGTCCAAAACATAGTGTTCCGTCTAAAATTTCAAAACAAGAAGTCATTGACATTATTAAAGATTTAGAATCTCCTCTTCATTTTTTAGAAATTAACAGTGATACAAAAAATGAAATTAGGGAAAAAGTGACACATAATATTAGTAATGCTTTCACAGAAAATAAGGTTCACATCTATAAAGAAGATAGAATTTTTGCTTAAAAAAATGGAAACTACCACGATGTTTGTGAAAAATAATTCAGAAATTCTTCTTTACTAATGCTAATAAAGGCAATCTTGCGGTGTGTATTTATCATACAAATTACCTTACTTCGACTGACACTATTTCAGCGAAATGTTATGGACTTCCGAAAATCCATAAAAAAGATGTTCCGCTCCTTCTGATCGTTTCGTTAGTTAACAGTCCTACACATTTGTTAGTAAAAAAAATGTACGAAGATTTGAAAAATGGCATCAAGACTCTTGATAGTTTCCACAGTAGGTTTGTTGATATTATTCAAAATTGTAAAATTCAGTTCACAGATATCACTTTTTGTACCAACATTTTTATATGAAAACACCTTTTTTAGTTTTGATAATGATTTCTATCAATAAATATTCGGCACGCCTATGGTTTCAACCATCTCCTGTCACGATTGTCCGGCATCATATATGGACGAAACACAAAGAGCGTTAAACAAACTCATATCTAAACACAAAAATAATAAAATAAATTGAAAATGTAATTGTTAGGCATCAAAATAATTTCAATCGTACATTCAATTAAGATGATACAATTACTGTTGTTCAGGAATCAAATTGCAACAAGAGGTTGATCTCAGAAATGATTTACATAAAATGCAATAGTAACAATGTTAATAAAAAGGAAGATATTTCTTCATTTAATCATGTATATTTTCCATTGATCAGGAAATTAAATTTGCAATGTGTCCTTGAGAAAAAATTTAGTTTATATGTATGTACACTCCTGATATGAGTCATCCTTAGTGTGGTATTTTCATTTGCAAGTTCTTATAAACTCAGTTGACTAAATATTATCGATCGCATCAGGTCATTATGAGAAATTTTAATATTCACACAACGCGTCAACTAGAATGTTAACTAGAAAATATTTAATTGTCCACCTTCTCACGGTAAATTAATTTTTTTCTCAATTTGTGACATATCAATAATTTTTAATTAAAAAAAAAGAAAGAATAATTTTTGGATGTGTATCCTGTCTGTACTGTGTGAATATCGGATACGGGGTATGTGTTTTTTTCTATTTGAATATAGCCTGATGAGGTCGGCAAATCAAGCCGATGAAACGTCGCAGAAATAAAAAGATTTTTTTGTATTTTTTACTCTCGAAAGATTGAGCAATACCTTGCTTCCTTGCCATACTAGGACGGAAAGTGATAAGCGAATTACTATTAATAATATAATAAATAAAAAATAATAATAATAAAATCCAAAACGATAAATAGGTCAATTGCCCGTAGTAGAACTTTCGCGCGAAAACCCACGGAAACATCCAGTATAAGCAATAGGCTGAACAAGCACAGATCACCTCAAAATAATCAACCCTCACTCCATGGCCTCCCTCAAAAGCCTAACAAAATCTTCGACCTAGAAACACATACCTCTTATCGGGATAACGAAGCGTTACATTCAGTAGACGCGTCAGGTTCAATAAATGATCCCAGACAAACGAAGAACAAAACTTTTCATTGCGATTCCTTTCTGGAAAACTATACTCAGTTTACTTTAGAAATAGATAAATTTTTATAAAGCTTAGAGTTCAATGAATTGGTGAAGCAAAATAGGAAAGATTTTTTAGGTAAAGGGAAGAGAGAGCAAATAATCTAAAACTGAGATTAGACAGCCGTCAGCCGGCGAGGCTTTAACATCTTCCCCAAGAGTTTTCCGGTGTTATTCAGCATTCACAGTTGTCTGTACTCCGAAGGGGAATTTGGATCTCCCCTACCTTTGCTGATCAGGACTAGCCTTCGGACTTTCCACTGTTAGTGGATTACTCCAGCTCTCAGACAGCATTTCATTATATTGAGGAGCATGTGTGGGGGCAGATGCATGCTACAACTTTCAGAACATCTGCTGAAATTCCGTCAGGTCGCGGCGCTTTTTTGTTCTACAGGGATGTCGCAGCTGTTATGAATTCCTCCTCGCTGAAGAGTGGGATCTCTATTATAGGTATTCTGTACCTGTCCTTCTCTCTTATCGGATGTGTCGGAAAAAGCACGTCGACCATGTTCCTCATGGTTTCTGCTCCCATTGATATATTTGCTGAAGGGGTCCCGAGCTTGCCAGTCACAGTTATATAACCCAAACCCTGAAGTTCATTGTCCACTTATTGGCTCAAGTTTCCCCAGCTCGTGCGTTTGCTTTTCTTAATGGTCAACTTGTAATCCTTCGCGCCTCTGCCCTTCTTCCGAGTCCCAGACGTATCGGTTTCCACAACCATGGCTTATAATCGGAACTGCCCCTTGGTTTCGCACCCAGATGACTGCTGTTCCAGGGTTATCCGGAAACCATGTTGTGGTGTCCCTATCCATGTACTGCTTGCTGATGTTTAGTGAATCGGCTCTGCAGTCCACAGCTAATTGCTTTAGAAGATCATTGGCTAATTTGTTTCTATGCATATCAGCATAGATTACTCTGATCATAAACAGCTGCGTTCAACTTTATCGAGTGCCTTTCGGAAGACTTTGCACCCTCCCGACTCAGGTATGTTGTTCAGATTCGTTGGTTTTGGCTGCACGCTGCTGGAGAACCAGCATTACATTTCAGACGTGCAGCGAATATCATTTATCGATCAATGTTCCTGAAAAATTCCATAATTTTCTAAATGAGAATTCATGATTCCTCAGACGTCCGCCTAATCAAGCTAAAATAACAAACAGTGGTAGTTTAGGTATTGGAGCAGTAAATGCAAATCTGGTGCTGCATGTAATGCAAGGAGAAATTAAGAACCTACATATGTCACCTCCTTGTAAACTGAAACAGTGAAAGAAAATTGACAATCTGAAAAACTCTAATGTTGAAAATTGGAAAAATTTGACTTAAAAGCAACTCGTGAACTAGTGCATCGCAATTCATAGCTCATTTTTTATATGTTCACCCGACTTAACGCACGTGAAAATTTATTTAAAAAAGCTGCAGATGAAAAGAGCACTCTATAAACCAGTTAATAAAATTATAAACCACTACATGTTGACATCCGTGCTGCCGTGATGTGGAAGAACACCGTTAACTGCAATTCTGATAAGTCACCTGAACGCAGTGAAAGGTAGGCGGCTGAAGGGACTTATACGAAATGCAGTTAACGGTGTTCTTCCAAATCACGGCAGCGTGGTACTGTTGAGGCTTGGCAAGTGGATCATTGATATATTATCAGAAATTGAATGAGCTGTTCCTCTAAAACATAACATTTCTCATGATGATCTGTGGCAATGGAATCTGTACTGGAACAAGGTTGTGTCCCAAAAAATGTGCTAACTTATCGAGGAAAAAAAGTTAATGTAACGCAGGCATGATTTACGCGTTTCATCATTCTCTTTTTATTCCGGAAAGTAGCCATTTATAACCTGCCGGAGGAAAAAAATTCGAGAAGATAGAAACATATGGATAGAATCGAAAATAGAAATATTCAATTCTCTATCACTGCCTTTATTCCTTGTGGTTACAACAACAATCATTGTTGATCAAAAATCAAATTACAACAAAAGGTTGATGCTAGAAATTATTATTATTATATCATTAAGCCATTTCCCTTTCGGGGTAGGCGTGACTTATTTGGTTGGTAAATAGTAGTGTGTAGGTGGGTATATAGGTATGAGGTAGATAGGTATATAGGTGATAGGTAAAGATATTTTAGATTGATCTGGAATTCTCGTGTCATTCATTTAAATGAAACGTTCATTCCACAACACTGCTCCGACCCAGGTTGCTGATCAATCTCTCTAGCGAACACCCCAATTGAAGAGCCTCACAAAATTGTTATGTGTGGTTCCTCACTTGCGCCCACTAGTATCCAAGGTCTTTGTTTCGGGCTTCATTCACTCTATTATCTCTTTATCACTCTGTTTATAAACTATTCCTAGCCACACTTTTCTGTCCTGGCATACTACTCTAGCTTCCTTCACGTCCATGCATTTTTTCATTCAAGCTCTCGTGTTTTTCTATAGCTTCTTATGTCTCTTCGAATTAGTTCCTCATTCACAGATTCTCACAATTATTTCGGCGATCTACCTCTGGGCATTCTGCCATGTACTTTACCTTTATACACTTGTTTGGTCAGTCATTCATCTTATGAATATTATATTCATCACCAAAGCATCTTAAATGATTTCTTTTCCATGTGTCAACTATTGTCTCTTTTGGAGCACATTCACTGAGGATTATCTCGTTTCGGACATTCTCCATCAGTGTTTTCTCGCATATTGTGCGCAGAGATTTCATGCTAATCGCGTTAATTTTACGACTGTCCTTCTCTTGAAAGGTCCATGTCTTACTACCGTATAGTACGGTCGGTACGAGCATAGAATTAAGTATGGCCCTTTTAGCTTTTTTGATATGTTTTTATTTCCGAGCATAGACCCTGCTCTACCGATAACCTGCTCACCCTTATTTATGCGCCTATCTAACTCCCTATCTATTTTTCTGTCGCTAGTGAATAGGCTACCCAGATATGCGTACCTGTCAACTTGTTCTAATCTCTCATTCGTTGAGGACAATGTTGCACATTGTTTTCTTAGTTTTTCCTTCAAACACCATGATTTTTGTTTCATTTACGTTAATTTTGAGGCTCATGTTCTTCATGCTTGTATTAAGTTTATTCAACATTCTTTGCAAGTCCTCGATTGAATCTGCCATAACAATCTTGTCATCTGCGAAAGCTAACCCACGTACCTTAACCGTTTCGAGATCTACACTTTCTTCGTCTAAGAGGGCCGATGTTGGACACTTATGCATAAATATAATAAATAACCATGAGGACATAACGCATCCTTGTTTCACGCCTTGCATAATATCGAACCAGTTACTTAGTTTCCCATTTACCCTTACACTCGCTTTACTACCTGTATATATGCACTGAAAAAAAAAGTTTTTGAATCAAACAAAATTTCTTTGATTTAAAGAAATGGTCGTACTGAATACTTCCAATCATGTATTTCTTCAATCCAAAGAAATCATTTAATTGTATGTGAAATATTATTTGAGCGGATGGACGATGTCTTCAACTGAATGAAATCAGAGATTTGGATTTACAAATCAGTCAGTTGATATGATCGAATATAACTTAATTTCTAAGAAATATTTTCCTAATTGTAAGTAATTTCGATCGGATAAAATGAAAGTTTTTTTGATTCAAAGATTTGATTTCTAGTTTCAAAGAAGCGTACTGTAAACTTCAATAAATATTTCCTGGAACCAAAGAAATGACAGTTGACGAGAATAGAAATGGTTTTGGTTCGAAGTAACGCTTTACTGTTTCAAACACATATTTAGCAGATTCTGTGAAACAGTATTCGAGTGTAAGAACGGTATTATTGAATGAAAGAAATATTTCTTTAAATGAAAGAAATATTAATTAATGACAAAAATATACATTTTAAACCAAATAAATGACTCATTGTTCCAAATGAATGTGCCATGAATGGGAATGAATATTTCTTTGAAATAAGAATATGCGAATTGATGGAAAGAAATATACTTTATAGTCAAGCAAATATTTTACTGGCTCATAAAACTATTTCTTCGCATCAAAATTTTAAGTATTTGAAGCAAAAAATATCCCACTGATTCAAACAAATATTTCTTTGGCCTAAACCATGCGCGAGTGCAATAAAGTAGTTCGTACTTTAACTGCAGTACATATTTTCCTGAATGAACAAATGGATTCTTTCAGCTTGAATTATGATTAACACTGTTATTATTATGCCTATTTAATTTAAACAACACATATAATTTAAAATCTTTATGAACCTCAAACAGAAAAATTCGATGAAAAATCCACCTCCAGCAGGAATCGAACTTGGGTCCGTCGAGTGTCAAGTCCACAGCGATGACCACGACGCTTTCGCTACATGGAAATTCTAAGGCGAAAAGCCGCATTTAACCCTCGCCATAAATGCCTAAGAAATATTTCGTCGAATCAAAAATATGGATATTGAATTTAACAACATATTTCTTTGATCTAAAGAAGTATTCAATTGAAACAAATTATGCCAAATTATTGAATGTTTGATTTAAAAAAATAATTACTTCGTTGGAATAAATGTTTATTTGTTATGAATAATTTAATTCTAGTAAGGAAATGAAATATTTCCTTCAACTGGAGAAATAAATATTTATGTAAACACAATATCTTATTTATCTAAATAAATGCTTCATTGGTATAAATACATGATCTCTTCATAACAAATTATTATATTTTTTATTTAATTAATATTATTTTGAATTATATCATTATTACTTTGATTTAAGTAAACCTACACGGAAAAAAAAATTTCATTAAATTTTATAGAACTAGTCCTATAGTAGAGGATACGACGGGTAGTTTATTAAAAGTTAAAATCTTTTTGGTTTTACATTGCATCGAACAATTCTACAAAATTTAATACAGAGTTCTCTAAAATGCGAAAAACGTAGAATAGTTCTAGAAAATCTAAAAGTCCAGCTAATATACAGTCTACATCGGAGAAGTCTCGAAACTATAGAGAACAGTTCTATAAAATCATGGCCGATTTTTAGCCTAAAAAAATCTTTTTTATTATCATTATTATTATCATTATGCTTTAATATTTGTTCACATATTTAAGTACATAATTATTTACTATTACACAAACAATCACTACACAAATAATCGCACGCTGTTAAAATTATTATTCGCTGTGGGCTCGAACCCCCTACCTAGACATTTGGAGCTCCTGAGAAAACCTCGCAGCTAACATAACTTGTAGTATAAAAAAAAAATCTAAAATATAAGCTACAGCTGTGAAGGGCTGTTTGACAAATTTTTGTGATTTGAAAATTCTAGGTTAACGATTTCGGAAATTTGAAGTTTCTGGAGTTTTATATTTATAATGTCAGTAATTTCAAGAATATCATATTTCGAAAATTTAGTTTAAAATTTAGGTAATTAAAAATTCCGGGATCTTTAACATTTTTAAAATTTTGGAAACTTTAAATTTCGAACAAATTTTTAATCGCAAATTCTTTTTTGGTTATAAATTCTAGTAGGTTCAAGTTAGAATAAGTTTATATAAATTATATGAAATTAAAGGCTAGCATTGCAAATAATTTTAAAAGTTGAATTCCCAATTCGATATTTTTTGAATCGATTAAATAAGATATGACATGGGAAAAGTTGAATCTATTTCAATTTTTAACGTTGAAAATTAAAATCTTAAGTTTTCCAATAACCGACACATCTCTAAATGGCAAGTCCACTACCCGGGTGCACCGGAACGTGCACCAGGTCATTCGAGACGTCATCTACGAGAACTTTTTTAGAATCTAAATTGTGTCAATAACCAAACTAACTACCATTAAGAAAATATGAGAGAAAACAAAGTTTTCATATTTTTATTTCGGTCTTACGATACATTTAGAAAAAATTTAAAAAAGAAATCGAGTCAAAATTCCGTTTTATTGACGTTTCGGCCTCATCTGTGGGCCTTCATCAGAAAGAAACATCTTAGAGAATAATCGAACTCAATCATAAATATACGTCGAAGCGAATGACAACATTTTAAAATTTTGCAAAGTTCATAATGATTTTTAAAACTTCAGAATGATATCTGACTTCACAAAATTTTAAAATGTTGTCATTCGCTTCGACGTATATTTACGATTGACTCTGATTATTCTTTAAGATGTTTGTATCGATGAAGGCCCACAGATGGGGCCAAAACGTCAATAAAAAGGAATTTTGACTCGATTTAGTTTTTCAATTTTTTCTAAATGGATCGTAAGACCGAAACAAAATAATGAAAACTTTGTTTTCTCTCATATTTTCTTAATATAAAAAAACGATCGAAGGGAGCTTGACTTGATGATTTCTTTAGAAATCTTGAGGTTTATCTACCAAAATAACTACCAATGGTAAGTCGGCGGTAGTTAATTTGGTGGTTGAAACAATTCAAATTTCTAAAAAGTTATCGTAGAAAACGTGCTGAACTACCTGGTGCGCGACTCGGTGCACCTGGATCGTCGACTCAACACTTAATTATTTTGGATGTTGACACAATTTGAATTTTAAAGCAGTTCTCGTAGAATACGTGCCAAACGACCTGGTGCACGTTCCGGTGCATCCTGATCGTCGACTCTCCATTGGTAGTTATTTTGGCTATTGATACAATTTAGATTCTAAAAAAGTTCTCGTAGATGACGTCTTGAACGACCTGGTGCACGTTCCGGTGCACCCGGGTAGTGGATTTACCATTTAGAGATGTGTCGGTTATTGGCAAACTTAATATTTTAATTTTCAACGCGTGCTAATGTTCTCTAAGACTTGAATTCTTTTTTTTTCACGCGGGAGCGATGCGGAAAAGTCGCTTCCTGCGCACAGTAGCGACTGCGCAGCTACATTTTAAAGAACTGAAGTCTATAGATCTTAGATTGAAGTAGTTCACAAACACTCAATACTTCGAATTGAATTTCTATGAGATTTTTCAACATTTTTTGAAGAATTTTTCTATACATTTGACTGAATTGAGGTATTTAAACCTTATAATTATGTGATTACAAACTTTCAATACCTCAATTGTGATTTCTACGAAAGTTTTCAGCATTCTTTCATGAATTTCTCTCTATATTTTATTAAACTTTTTCAAATCGGAGTTCAATATAAAGTTTACAGAATTCTTGTAGAGTTATTCTAGGTTAGTTCTATATTAAATCCTGAAAGTTATACAGAATATAGAAAATTTTTTGAAGGTTCGCTCTCATCCCCGACTCTTGTAATACTTCAAGAAAGTTTAATGAACTTTTTTTTCCGTGTAAAGACTGGATTCAAGTATGCACAATTAATTGATTCAAATGCGTCCGAATCAATTCAACGAATCGAACTCGTTGAATAAAAAAAAAAAATTCTTTGAATGACTAAGCAGATTTCAACGAATCTAGACTTTTGGAATCAAAGAAATGGTTTTCTTGAAAGTAAGGAATATTTGTTTGAATCAAGAAAATATAGCAAAAGAATTCCTTTCTTTAGATCAACAAAAGATATGTGTCTGGTTTAAATAAAAATCACTACTATTAAAGAATATTATCCTGATGCTAAGAAATAGGATTCATGTAAATGAATTTTCTTGGTTCTGAAAATTCTGTTTTTCAGTGTAGTCCAAAAGATAAATATTGCTTGATTTTGTACCAACTTTGTGTATCAGATGAAAAGGACGTACAGAGGTACCAATATTTCTGAAAGAGCGGTAAAAAATATTTTAACCTAGTATTAAAGATTTGATGCTATATATGCTATATATGCGTTGATTAAAAGTAGTATAACAATCACTAAAATAGTTACAAACATGAATTGTGAATTTTTTACCCTAAAACTAATAATTTTGAAATGTGTATAAACTATTTTTAACTTTAAAACAATACAAGATGAATAGACTCATAACTAAACTCTTTTATTCAATTTCAAGTTAAGAAACGTTCAAATATTGTCTCAGTTTTATGTGTTCCATTTTTAATCCCTAGCGCAAAGTGCAAAGTTTAACCTTTTAATGTAAGAAGTTTAATTGTTTCATTTTGTTGAATTTTGAAAGTGCAAGTGAAATTTTTTAGTTATAATTTATAAATAACCACTGAACAATTATTGATTACAAACGACTTTGAAATAAAAATATTTAACCTCTGATTTAAAAAGTGTTTGGTTTCAAATGATCGCATTGGAAAAATGTTTGAGATTTAATGTTTCTAACTTAAAATTGCTTCAAAATTATATAATTTTCAAAATTTGAAAATGTATTGATTCATTCTTCTATTTGGAGCATGGAAAATGAAAACGTGGATTTATATGTCATTTTTTTCAAATTATTCCATTGAATAATGCTGTACTATTATTGAAACGTGCTGTAATTTTGAGCGACCAAGAACCGCGATTTTCACAGCCGAAATGTAGTTTCTCTACAACTTGTCCGTAATAATCATCCTGAACTTTTACTGCACCGAATTTTCATATTTATTATCAGTTCTCTAATTATGACTAAACAGTTCGGGATGATTTACAGAAAAGTTATTGTTAATTCACCGAATTTTTCTCATATCTGCCACATCCTATACTAGTTCAGTATAATTCCTCAAGTACAAATTTTTTCCGTGTAGGTCTACTATCACTTCTTTGGGAGGAAGAAATATCACTTTGCGAGATATTTACTATTGTTTGAATCATATATGAAATTCCTTACGTTCAATAAACATTTCCTTGTATTTGAAACAAAACTTTTTGATAGACGCCCTTGTCAGCGGATGCTCAGTCGCAGCGGCGCTAATATGCGTGGCACATTTGACGTTTTAAAGGTAATACAAATAAATTGCAGAGCAATAATTATTAACAAATATCAATTTTTTCAGTTTTCATCGAAAGATTGAATAAAAAATTGGCTGAAACTTTTTGAAACAGTTGTTTCATAATGCGAACTGTAAAATTGTACATAATTTTTATATGCATAATATTTTATGATGAAAAACGTAATTTTGAAATTTAATTTTATTCATGAGAAAGATTTAATTTCTCGTGACTGAACTTAAAATGCAAACTTAAATTTTCTATGATACAATTTTTTACTAAAAGCTATTTAAATATTTTGTATGACTTTTAAATTTTCTTAAATCTTTATAATTCATCATGAAGATTTAGAGCAAGAAAAACATTCCTTACTGGCTATTATTTGATTGTCCAAAGTTCCACTCATCTTATTTCATGTTGACAAGAGTTGGCAACAAAATATCGGTAAGGTAGGAATCGGATAATTATTTGTTCTGTAAAATTGTTTAACATGGGAACAAAGAATATTTCCTCAATTCAAGTAACTATTTGATTGCAATGATTATGTCGACTTCTGGCATGGAATAAATATTTTTTCAGTTTAATGAATATATATTTATATTATAAGAATATTTTTCAAATTTAAACAATTTTCTCATTGTGTCGATTATGATAATTGTTAGAATGCAATAAATATTTGTTCAACTGAATGAATATTCATTTATCTTGAATAAATATTTCTTCAATTTAAGTCATCGTTTCGTTGCATCAATTATATTAACTTATAGTGTCTAATATTTTTTTTTCAATTGAACGAATATAGATTTATGATGAAAGAATATTTTTTGAATTTACATGATTGTTTCATTGTTGTGATTTTGACAGTTCTCAGCATGGAATAAATATTTCTTCGATTGAATGAAAATTCATTTATCTTGAGTGAATATTTTCTTAAACCAAAAAGAATTAATTAATTGCTCCAATTATGTATGAATTATTTAATCTTAAAACACATTTATTCGTTTCAAAAAATTGATTTCATTGAACTAAAGAAGGAGTTCTTTAGGTGCCTAAAACATATTCAATAAACCTAGGTTCCTGCCTTCTAGGAAACCATTTTTTGATTCAATATTTTGCACTTTTAATGCGAAGAAATATTTACTTATACTGAAGAAATATTACCGAAGAAATCATTTCCTTGAATTAATGCTTGAATTTTTTGCATCTAAAAAATATTAACTTAACTAAAGTAAACAATTCCTTGGTACAAAGAAAAAAAACCAAAGAAACGCATTTCCTTGAATCAAATAAATTTCTTTTTCAGTGTGGGTTTTATCGCTTGTAGGAGTCATCCATTGACTCCGTGATTCACATAAAATGCAATAGCAACAATGTTAATGAAAAGAGAGATATTTATTTGTTTAATCATTTATATTTTCCATCGAACAGGAAATTAAATTTGCAATGCGTCACTGAAAATAAAATTTAGTTTATATGTATCTACACTCCTAATATGAGTCATCCTTATTGTCGTATTTTTATTTGCAAGTTCTTATAAACTCAGCTGACTGAATATCATCGATCTTTTCAGGTCATTATGAGAAATTTTCAAAAATTCACACAACGCGTGAACTCGAATGTTAACTAGAAAATAATTAATTGGCATCGTTCTTACGGTAAATCAATTTTTTCCCTAATTTGTGACATATCCATAATTTTTGTTGATAATAAAGTCACGACCTTGTAGTATATGTGTCAATTATAGTCTCCAAACGATAGGTCAAAACAATAAAAAATTCGTCCAATTTCAAATTTGTCGAAACGTATCGGCTGCTATGTCAGCCCTCATCAGTCAAAATTTATTTCTAAAGACAAAATAATTTACATAAAAGTTAAAACATTGACAAAAATCATTTAAAAAATTCATATAATCAAAAAGAGCGCATACCTGATATTGTGATGGTAAAACAACATCAACAATTATAAAATAAAAAACTTCCATTAAAATAATAAATATAATAAACTATCAAAAAACTTCAAAGATGTTAAAAATAAAAACAAAGCTTAAATTAAGAACGAAGGACAGATACCATCCACTGAGTCATTGACGGGTGACATTGTCAGACTGAGGAAATTAATTTATAGAAACTCTAAAATTGAGATACCGATTATGAAGGTAAGAATATCATTTGATGATAATATAGGTAGTGATTTTATTATAACTTGGTAAGAGGTTTATACTGGTCTGGAAAATTTCTACCTTCGAATCTAATATTGACGTGACCAGCATTTTTCTTAATGAAGAAATTTTCAACTATTGTTATCTTCCCCCGGTGGTGGTCGCTTAAATATTTGCGCGTGGATGAGGGGGAGATACTCAGTGAGATTAAAATGCGTGGGGGTGGGGGGGAATTGTGCGTGTCCCCTAAACGTTCAATCTGCGCGCTGTGCTGACCACGGAGGTCAATGATAGGAAGGGATTCCCTAAGCGTAGGGAAGGAAGGATAGGAAGGTTGAGGGGAGAGGTAAGGAAGAGGAGGGCCCTCGGCCTAAGGTGTGGGACGGCCCACGTGTGTCCTCACCGACCCGGATAGGAAAGGGGCCGATGAAGGTTCACCCGGTGATGACCTCTTTTTTTTTTTTTTTTTAGTCCGCGATGTTGCGAGTTTTATAAATCACGCCCGAGATTCCGTTTGCAGAGGTCGGCCCCCTTGAAGCGCTTTGGAGGCGGTGACTCTAGCAGGGACGGCGAAAACGTCTCGTCGGCGGTGAGCGAGATTGCGTCACTATCGGCGGTAGCGGGGGTGGTAACGCGTGTGTTCGGTAGTGGAGTGGAGGTAGCGGCGGCCTCCTGAATATCCGTCAACGGTGACGGTTCCGGAACGGCGGGTGACGTTGCTCGCGGTGGCGTGATGCAACGGGAAGGCCCCAAAGAGGTGGGGGTCCGTTGACACGCGTCGAGGATCTCCTCCGGTGGCGGTAGTGGCTCGCAAGGCTCTACATGTAATGCCCGCGGGCGCGTTAATTCGACGGGCGGAAACGTATAACGCGCGTCCTGAATGAACGCGGGCACTCGTAGCACGGGAGGTTTCGCGCGGTCGATCGCCGGCCGCCGCTGTCGAGGATCTTTAGTTCCCGGTGCCCCGCGTCGTACGCCCACCAGGTGCCAACCGTGGTCCGGAACTATAGCGGGGTTTTCTGGGCCGTACTCTGGTGCGCGTCGTGCTCGTTCCTCAGCGATTCTCGCGGCAGCTCGTGCTGCTTCCGCGCGTCTTTCTTCTACACGGCGCGCGTGAACTTCCGCCTGCCGTCGGGCCTCGGCGATCCGACGGTCGCGTTCCGCCGGCGTTTCTTGGGCGCGACGCGCCTGACGGAACCGGGTCCGCTTATTCCCGCGCGACTGTCCTGGTCCCCCTGTCATAAAGGGTGTTGTCGGCTAGGACAACCATGCAAATATATTATGGGAAGCGACCCGGACCAGAGTGACGGATACAATTCTCCGCCACGACGGATCTCTCCTTCTCGCGGACCCCCGACCTGTCACTTAAATTCCCCGATAAAATTCGTCACCGTTAATGTCCCTAACTGGGCCGAGCCCCGGTGGGTCAGCCACACGCGAATTAATTTCCCCTTCACTTTCCTAACTGGGCCGAACCCTGGTGGGTCAGCCACACGCGAAGACTAACACGAACACACCTGTCGCGACACGGAGTAAAAGTTAAAAAAAAAGGCTCAAAAGAAAAGAAAAACAACACAAAAAAGAAAGCGCCCAATCCTGGAACGAGGTAGTACCGGTCCGACGCGAATAACGATCCGTAATCGTTAGAATGATGACGCGAACTCACGACGCGAAGTGGTGGTCCCGAAAACCGTGAGGTGATGATGGTGGTGATCCCTGGTAGGTGTTGGTCTCCGAAGAGAGAAAAGAGGCGATGAAATTGAAGAGTGAACTTCTTTTATTTGCTTCAAAATTGACAGTTAGGGAGAAGGCAGAGCGGACGCTGCTGACTTCTCGGTTTCTGTAAATCTACTGACTCTTCTCGAGTCTCTCGGCTCGCAGCAGCCTCGACACGGGAGCTTCACAGGCGGTGGGAGCGGCGGCGCGCTCTCTGATTGGCCGAGAATCGACAACGGAGTCGTGGCCAAACGGAGGGGATAGCCGCCCGGGCCCACTACCCGCGAGCTCACGCGCCATCAGCCATTGCTAGCCGAGAAATTAAATATTCTAAAAGTCTTTATATGAAAATTAAAAATAATAATTAATTTCTCAAATTAACGAAATTCAGAGGGTTATTACATACAATTATTATCTACAGAACTGTTTTAAAAGAATTGAAATTGGTCCATTAGAACGGTCGTTCGGGCTATTTGTCTATTAAGCGCATAATTAATAATATTTTATTGATAAACTTATTTCCTCTTAAACCCGAAAGACCCTTCCGACCAATCCCGAAAAAGAAATAATCCTAACTTAATTTGTACTATGATAATAATAGAAAAAAAATCCCGTGAGTAAATATTTATCTTATTAATTTTATTTTTTTCGATATTTGAGTATATATAAATTATATATACTCAGATATCGACTTAAGCTAATGTAAAATAGCCAGGGGGGGGGGGGAATTACCTATTGTTTTAACAAAAGTCTCCGAACCATTGTTTTATGTAACAGAAAAAAAGTCTTGAACTCTTAATTAATATATACTAACCCTTGTTCCTCTCGTCCCCTTCCCCAGCTTAATTTTGAATTTTTATATTGATTTATTCGCGGCTTTGTTCATTTTTTTATCTTGTTATTTGTCCGCCGGTTGAGATCTTTTGCCTTGTAGGCCAGTACGCCCGAGCGAGAAGCATAGAGGAAAGAAAGAGAGGAAGGGTAATTTTAAGCGTGCAGAAGAAAATGAGAGAGTCTGAGCGAGAAGCAAAGAGGAAAGAGAGAGAGGGAGGGTAATTGAAACGTAAAGGAAGCGTGCGGAGGAAAATGAGAGTGTCGGGCGTACGTGACTTGGCGAAGGACCCCGGCCGGCCAATGGAGCGCATCATAACAATGGAAACGTGCTCTAGCACGTGTTTACCGGCTTACGGGGACATTTCCTGGCCATTACCGGCGGCCTTGAGGGGACAGGGGAGAGTTGGAACAAAGGTGTTGATGGCAAGCAAACTCGTCGTTTCAAAACATCGTAAAATCGACACTCAGTGCTAAAGGCCTTTCACTTTGATTTTCGAAAGAAAATTAAAGTGGAGGGCCGCACAGATGAGTGTCGGTGTTACGTGGTTTTCAACTACGGCCGGTGGCCGATAACACTATTTTCCTGCGAGCTATATTAGGTTCAACTGAAAGAATTTTACAATGATCAGAATCAAAATTATGTTCAAGTTCCAAGTAATGTTCCGAAAGTGCAGTATGATTAGAAGTGCTAGGGTTCCTGATAGAATTTATGTGTTCACGTGTACGGGTATCAATTGATCTGCCAGTTTCACCAACGTATGTGGAATTGCAGTCTTTGCATGTAAATTCATAGACTAACCCAGAACGCTTACCCCTTGGAAGTGGGTCCTTAGGATTATTGACATAACGGGAAAATTTATTAACTGGTTTATAAATAGTTTTGATGTTGA
>CAKNXH010056084.1:0-24484 GCA_932178445.1 Andricus quercusramuli | reverse complement strand
AAACGTACAACATAGAAACAAAGTAACAAGATGAGATATACATAATACAATAATAATAAATTAAAAATATAACAAAAAGGAGCATTGCCGAATTTTCTTACTCTCTGTGTGAACACGAGAGCTTTTAATTTAAAATCATTTACTTGAAACTAAATTTGTGCGTTGCACAAAATCTGCACCGTCACAGGCTGAAAGGTAGCGAACCAATATAGTTTCGCACTTCTAAGAGCACTGATCACAAGAACAATTACTTTAACCCAATAATTTGAATACAGTCGCTGCAGCTCCATTTTAAGGTCTTGATACCTCTCCTCATTTCCCTTCTCCTTGACATTAATGTCGTATACGGACGGAGTCGAGAATTCGATCACGAATATAATTCGTTTCTCGAAGACTTGGAGAACGATATCGTTTTGGACAATTGACTTTTTCTTCCTCAGTGCGATCGGCAAGGCAGTGTCGCGACCAAAACCGTAAGAGCGACAAAAATGGTAATGAAGTACCTACACTTAAGACCACATTATGTCTGTAGAGATACGTCGTTCCCGCGTGGGTGGGACACCCGGATAATATGTGTTCTAAGTACTCAGCGTGTGCATGACACGATCTACACCTATCTCTGGCAAGTTCTTGACATTAAATACGGTCACGATGTACTAATGTGGAAATGACACCATCCTCGCAAGTAAAATGGAACCCTTTCTGCGTGAATTAGGGTCCTGATGATCTGAGTAAATTAAAGGTTTGCTCCTTCTACAAGCTTCTTCGGCTTTTAGAAGTGAAGGGTCTAGATTGAATAACGTACTTTGCTCACTTCTGATGTTGAAATTCAGTCCAAGGATCTCAGCCGCCTGCTCCGCGGCTTTATAAAGGAACGCTTATTTACCAATCATCTCGTGTTTCCTGACCACTGGAGTTTCAGAAGTCCGCCTTGACGTCGTGAGATATACAATCGCGGAACATGCAATAGGCTGAAGGCTATAAGCCTATTCTGTTGGATATTACAAATATCGATGAATCTCACACAGAATAGAAAAAGAGAAGAAAGAGTTCGCCAGGGAAATGATCAAAGAGATTCTTGAAAAGCAAGATGAAAATGTGCAGCTGATGGTGAAAAATCAGAAGGAAGCTGAAGAAAAGCTGCTGATAGGACAATAAGCTTTATTAGAGCAAAACACAAAATTATTTCTCAGTGGTTTGCGAAGTATTGTCTGTAGTCCTCCAAGCAACTTCGCCCAGAAACCCTGATTCTTTGGCATGCAGAAGGGGCAAACAAGGTTTGACAACCCCTGTCCGGCCTTTAAACAGTCCGCTGGTACTCATCGTCAAGCATATTGCTGGAATATTTATTTAAAACATTCGCAATATTTCAAATAAATATTGCAGCAGCGTTCAAGCAACATGAGAATATCCGACTCGGGCAATATTTGTGTGAAATATTTTAACAATATTTTAAAAGAATATTGATTTGGGCTTGTCGCATGTGTCTGCGAAGTATTCGGGAAATATTGTCAAAATATTGTCTGTTAATTTTCAGTAATATTTCTGTGTAAGGTGGTAAGGAGAAAATAAATCAAGTACTCATAATTTAAATAGTATTAACTTTTGCACAAATGGCATTTATTACGCTTATGATAAAATACATCATATTAGTCTGGGGAAACATTTTGGAAACTGGTTGAATATCAAAAAATTTACTCATCAATACAAATGTGAATGGAAACACAGTAATATAATTTCATTTATTCATTTTATAATTCCAATTAATCTTCCTCAAAATCGCCTTTTTCATCATCCACATCTAGCAATTCGTCTTCAATGCCATTTTCTTAAAGAATGAGCTCGTATTCCATTTCTGTACCCTGGTGATCTTCTGCTTTCTTATACCTACAAAAGAATGCCACTAATTGGTTTCGATACATTTGAAAAAAGAATTGTCAAGTTTTTACTGGCTTATCAGTTTTTATTAGCTTTTCGAATATTTCTTCAGTTCACAACATGCCACTTGAAAGTCGTGCCAACAGAAACTGAAGTGCATTAAATTCCCCGCAAAATTAAAAAAAAAGTGAGATTTTTTTTATCTCATATAGCTTAGGAGATACAGCCTTAGGCACTTATATTTTCCTGAAATATTTGAAACATAATATTTAGTTTCAGTTTTTATGAAGCAGCATATTTTCTGTGGACTGTAGACAAAAAAAGTCACAATATTAGTTATAGGAGACTTAATAAAAAGGAAATCTAGAAAATAAAAATAAAACGTTATGTCTCTCACACATCCAAAGTTACTAATGTGTATTAACTAATGTGTTATATAATGTGTCGAACAAATATTCATAAAATTAGGTAATTTCATAAAATTTCATAAAATTAGGTTCATCAGAAATTATGTTTCAAAACAAATCCTGGCCAGAAAAGTTGTTTTGCCCGCATAAGACTAAAAACTGTTCTAATTTTTTTTATTGATATACAATTTTTTAACATTGGGGATGTGAAAAAAGGTGTGATTTTACTGAAAATCTTACTTTCATTTATGGGGGCTTAACCACTTCAGAGTCCGGGATTTTTTAAATATAATGTTTCATTTTTCCCGGTAAACGATAAATAATTTGCACGAGGCACTTTTTGTAGAACTTTTATAGATATGTAATCTTATATCTGAACATTTTTGTACCTTCATTTGTTTCCCGAAGAAAATGACAAAATACGATTTTCAAAAGTAATTTTTTGCAAATTATAGCAGTGGTTAAACAAGAACGAAACACACGAGCTATGTATTATATATTGCCAATTATTTCTAAAAAAATTGCAAAAGTTGGGTTTTTGGAAATATCACTTTCAAGAATTTAAGAAAAGCAGCCGCCATTTGGAAATTGTTCAAAGCTTTAAATTTATGGGGAATAAATTGAAAGAGCAAGAATTTTCATGTCAAATATACAGAGAAAATCCTCAATACCTACGCCCGTTCCAGAAATAAAGAATTTTGAAAACAAATTCTCTCAAATTTTGGTGATTTGCGCGTAATCTTCGAATGATTGTGAAAAATGAAAAATAAAAATGTATTCATTAAACTGTGAAATAACTATTCCTCTCTTTTGAACATGGAATAATTTATGCAGATATCGAATAATTCTGACAGTTATATTGTTTTTACTTTTATAATTTTTGAAACTAGGCTTTGAAAACAGATTTATGTAAGTATTAAAATAAAATAAAAATAAATATTGCGGTGGAAATTATAAGCGCTGAATAATATTTTGATGGTATTCTATATAACTCATTGGGCTACAACAAATTTTTGAAGCTCTGTAAATTATCTCACAAAATTGTTGGTCCCCCAGACACTTTTTCTTGACTGTTGATACGATTTCTAGAGGACCATTTCAAAAGCCCCACCAGCGCAAACTCAACCTTTTTTGGGCCAAATATTTAGTGCAGAATTTGTTCAAATTTTTCAACCAAAATTAGAATTTGTGCAACACCGGAAGTTCCTGATAACCAAAAAACACTGGCGGGTGCCAGCGAAATAATTCGCCAGCCCCGACATTGTCCGAAATCAAATTGATTTGTAGTGGGTTTTGGAAAATGTCGGGGCTGGAAAAATATTTAGCTGACCCCTTCATGGTTTTAGCCACATAAGAGGTCACTTTTTAATGGTTGAAGATTTTTTCACAAATTTGAACAAATTGAGACGGAAATAATGCATCAATTTAAAGTTGATTTTGGTTGTTAAAAAAATTGTATATTAATAAAAAAAAATAAGGACATTCTCTCAGTTTTATGCGGGCTAAACAACTTTTCTGGTCAGGATTTTTTTTGAAACATAATTTCTGAAAAATACTTAATTTTATGAAAGTTCGTTCGTCTCTATTATGGTTTGCGATAGGATAATAAGAGTACATAAATAAACATAACCAACTTGCATATAAGTGAGTATTGTTCAACACACTGTAGCTTCGGACGTGTAATAGATATAAAGTTTTATTTTTATTTTTCAGATATCTTTTTTATTAAGTCTCCTCTAACTAAAATTTGACTATTTTTGTGCACAGTGCACAGGAAATATGCTGCTTCATAAAAACTAAAACTAAATATTATTTTTCAAATATTTCAGGAAAATGTAAATGCCCAAGGCTGTACCGCCTGAACTATATGAGATAAAAAAATTCTTACAATATTATGACGATTGCAGCAAGCTGCTACTAGCTGAGGTATATAGGAGACATTGGCTTCAATTCTCTGTAGAAGACGACGCCACCTTCCCTTCAATCTACCGAAAGCCAATTCCGCACAAACCCTGCCACCATTAAAATAGGAATTGAAAGATACTTCCACATCAGTTAGTTACTTAAAACATATGTAGCCTTTAGGGAGCCATTTCAAAGTCCCTTGATATCCATTAGGAATTAAAAGATTATAGTAAAGATGGTTCGCTAGGCATGCGGAAGTTAGATTTGGGCCTCTGTGGTGGACACAATTTCTGACATAGTTTAACAAACGTGGTTTTCTTCATTCTAAATGATTCAAGTCATTCATCTTCAGTGCAACGTTGTAAGACAATATAATTTCACAAGTTTCTACTTTCTTCTTCCATCTATACAGATATTTGCAACACCAACGGGAAACTATGGTTTATTAAGCTACTTTATTAGCAGTTTAGTATCACGTTCGTGTTAAACTTTCTGAATTTCAAGATAATTTTTTAAAAAAGAAAGAAGTCATGCAATATAGGTGAGGACTGAATCCTTGTTAAAATTTACAGTTTACATAGAAAATAAGAAGACGAGAAAAGGGAAGACTGAAATATTTAGCAAGTCTTTTACTGGCTGTTAATACATTTATAATTAAATTAAGAGATGGAGGACTAAAAATCCCATATTTTCTCAATATTGTCCATATTGCGGTTAAGTTGCCCTGTCAGCAACGAAGTAAGGGTTTTTATTAAAAAGAAATTTTTATTATATCGCCCACTAAAAAAATCACACTGTATAGTCACGTATTTTCGCGTTAGAACACACACTCAAAACACAATGACTTCTCTGTTTTTCTTCACACCACCGACCATTCGAAAATATGGTTGATCGGTTGATCACGGTGGTATCGTAGTCAGTTCTGCTCCATAGGAATCGCGGTGAATGCGAACCGTCGTAGTTTTTATGTAAACAAAAAGACATGTCGGATGTTAATTTTGATGAATTTTTAAACTTAGAAATTCCAAATGAATTTCTTTTTTCGCCTAAATCTTATCAGGACTTATTAAAAATAATTGATTTTGATACAACGAATGATCGCGAATCTTCGGCAGAATGTGTTCGATCGTCGGTGAATACTTTAGCGGGAAGTGATGTTCCTGGACCGTCATCAGCCGTATTGAATATTGAAAATATTCCTGGACCGTTATCGGATTCGAAGGGTATGACTGTACTATCAACGGACCTTTTGGATTCAAAGAGTATCCCTGGACCGGCAACGGATTTTTTCATGAATAACGAAGTGTGCGTGCCTAAAAATGGCGTTTCTAACATCGAAATTGAGGAACCACTCAATTTAATAAAACGAAAAAGGATAGACAATGAGGGTAGTATAGGGATGCCTCAAAAGTTAAAAGCAGTTTGCACTGAGAGCCATGAGGTTGATGAAAGACAAATCATGAATGTTTCAAATTGTGCGGTTATTCGCGAATCGCGACTCGAAAGAAATAGACGTATCTTAAGTCATTTAGTTTTGTGGCGAGAATACGAAAAAGCCGAACAAGTTATCGTACGATACAAGGTGACCAATATAAAGGGTCCTGCTTTCTGGAATTCCTTACCAGAAGTTGAATTAATAAGGGAGGTTTTGATAGAGGAGCTGGACGTATATGGGCTAAATGGCATATTGCGTCTTGGAAATTACTTCTTCAGGATGAATAAGTCGAATCTGGTTCATGTAAGTACAATGAGAAAAAAAAACGCTTGAATTAATGAAATATTCCTTTGAAGCATCAAACGGTGCTTTCGCCCTTGTGTAAATGTATATGGGTAATTCTCCGCATAAAGGTCACTCTTGCTTCACATTGCAATACCTTTGTGAATATTTGTTAAATTGCTTAATAATTCGGCAAACTCAATCATTTTGATAGCATATGGACCAAAATCATGAGGCCAACATAGATTTTTTTACCCGAATGATATACTACACAAGCATGAAATACTTGAAAAAACGCTCTTTCCTAGTTCCCCACTTACGGATTGCTAAGTTTCAGGAGAATTGTCGACGCAGAGGGTAATGAAGTATAATTTTTTACTGGTGCCTTTTGAAAGCATGTCTTATAAACTATTATTCTCTTATATAGATTTTTATTTTTTCGCAATTAGAGAGAAGAGAATTTTGAGTTGAAAGGTTTCCCCCTAATTTTTTTCCTGAACGTGTAATGACAATATGACGAGTTTTTGACGATTTTTGTTTCGTTGTTTCAATCATTAATAATCTAATTCTTCAATGAATAAGTCTATGTATTACATTCGTATATGAACCGATGGTAACATTTGCAAGGTTCGTACTTAAACTAACCTAAAACATGTTAAACATTAGCGGATTTTTATTATGTGTCATTACACGCTCCAGGTAAATTGGACACTTTTCGGAAAAATATATCAATTTCAACCTAACACATTTTTAAAGGGATGAATAGTGAACAATTGTTCTGAAGGACTTTTCAATTTATTCTTTTGAACAAGTACAATTAATGTTTTGTTATTGTTTGACATTACACGTCCCGTAATCGCACGTCACAGAATTCAAAGGCAGGGATGAAACACAAATTGGCTAACCATATGCCTCATGATTGTTCATTACACAAACATTCTATTAACATTATTTTATTCTGAAATACTTGAAATTCTTAAGGAATGAAATATCTAATGCACTTCGGCATGGAAAACTTCGAAGGTAAAAATTAATAATAATTTGGGGCCTCGCTTCATGAGCTGTGACCCGGCTCTGAGCTGTTAGTTTCGACACTTCGTCTATTTCAGTGTATTTGTATCATGGAGTCTGCTTATTCGATAAGTTAATTAATTCGTTATGTCATTAGGGAAGAAAATATATTACTTAAATGTAGTATGTAGCCATGTTTGAAACTTCGAAGAAATTAAAACCTTCAAAATGCATTTTGTTCTTCTTAGAAGTGATTGTATTTTAAATCTGACATTTTATAGGTTAGGTTTTACAAATTAATATTTATGTAAATTCAGTATTGTTCAACGGATTAAAAAAAAGGACGAAAACTTTAGCAAATAAATAAAGAAATATACAAAAAAAATAAATCCGTGCTTTAGAGAAAACATAATTTATGTTTTGGGAGCGTCTGAAATTTATTTATTCATGTTTTTTATTTCAAATAATTAAAGTGTTTCTTAACAAAAATTTGGTAATAATTATGACATCCTTTCTTGAATCTTAGAGTACTAGGATGTTCATTGGTCCAACTTATCACATTTGCATGCAGTGACCCAAAATACGGAATGATATAGAATTTTATTGTCTACTACTACTACTACTACTACTACTACTACTACTACTACTACTACTACATCCGTAAAAAGTTAAACAGGGACAAAAAAAGACCTGGAAAAATAAAAAGAATACACACAATTAATTTCTGAATGTCAAAAAACTTTATTCGATGTATGTTGTGTGATTGCAACAAAACAATAGATAGATATACCTGTGATCAGCCGATTGGAATCGACTGTTCTTGCCCTGTCGACAGGAAAGTTCCTGTGATAGAGAGAAAACTTCTTTACACACAGCGGCATCACAGAATTGGCAAGATAGGGACAGTTGACCAAAAGGAGAGTGAAAAGACTAAAAAGAAGGTGGCAAGAAACGCAAAACAAATAAGACAAGAGGGTGCTAGTTCTTCTAAAACTACAGCCCACATTACCTCAGATTCTGAAACAGAAGAGACAGATGAAGTTCACGAAAAAAAGGACACAGAATTTCATATTAGGTTCAGATCACCCTCTGGGACACAAATGAATACAGTGTTTGCCAATACTGCTATTGCTGGCGACAGGTACGGCCTATCAGACAGGGTAACGGCAGCTATTTCCTCCAGTATTCTCTCCTACTTGGGCACAATATCTGAAACAAACGAAGCACAGGTTATTGAAAAGAATAAAATAAGACGGGCGAAGTCTATAGTTTGGAGTAACTTAAAGAATGAGCAGCAAGAGAAATCGGACGTACATCCTAGAGGCCTATACTTCAATGGGCGCTCAGATGACAATCTTGTTATTGAGACAAAAGGCTTTCAAAAGTATAGAAAGCTCACGAAAGAGGAGCAGATTTTAGTTATTAAGGAACCGGGCTCCGTCTATCTCTTTCACGCTGTACCTATTTCAAAAACAGCCAAGGATATTTGCCTCTAGCATTCTTGATGAAGCTATCTGACGTTTGCATCGTTGGAAGTGACGGTGCGAATATTAATACTGGCTGGAAAGGGGGTGCCATTAGAATTTCAGAGTTATCGCTTAAAGGACCTGTTCAGTGTTCTGTTTGCCTTCTACACTGCAATTAACTCTCTTTGAGACACTTACTTGAAAAACTGGATGGCAAAACTGAGGGGCCAAGAAGCTTTTCAGGACCTATTGGCGAGATCTCAAAACATTGTGAAAAATTGCCTGTGGTATCCTTCCAGAAAATTGAATGCAATTTTCCTGAAATCGACACACAGAAAAAACTTAGGGTAAATGGTGTTGCAGGTAATTTCGTATTTTTACCTGTTCGTATTGGTAAAACACAAGTATTACCCTCGATTGGCAGAAACTGTCTTCTGTTCTCATAAAAGTTGTCAGCACCGTCTTGAGAATTGGTAGCCACTAGCTTTGATCGCTGAAGTGAAGTTAGCTAATGGCTGGTGTAACAGGCAAATCGGATAAGTGCGGCTTCATAAAGGCTGACTTGCCGAATCGTTAGAGCTATCAAAAGTTCCTTACAAGCGTGGGTAAAAGCAGAAAAATACGGAGACGTTAAGGAAAGTTTACCCACTTAGGGTAATTTTTGTTGCAGGTAATCTTTACTCAAGAATCAGGGTAAAGATTACTCTTAGCTTTTTTCTGTGCACCAAAATTCTTAGTGAAGACCAACACCACTTGTTTGGGATCTGTAAAGCTATCAGCTCTGGCACTTGTTATCCAGATCTTGCAAATAGTGAACCAGGACCTCTGAATCACTCTCGTTGGCTAACTGATGCTAATAGGTATCTTCGACTTTTCATATCTTCTTAAAAACTAAATACTGAATTTAGTATACGTATATACTTAAGGCTGAACAACTTAGCTGATTTTACTTGGAGGAAGTCAGTGTTTTTTTTTTGACAAGGGACCGATTTTCTTGAGTCAAGAAAAAAAATCAGAACAGCTAACTGAATCATGAATATATCTACCCTAAGCAAAAATGCATTGGATGTTATAAAAAAATAATTGAAAAATTGACAATTATACATTTAAAAATGAAATAATCAAGAATGCATGGAAGAAGCACACAAATATTTTTCATCCAAACACCGTGAGACATATGTTAAATTATTGTTTGGCAATTGTTATTTTACATTAAAAACTGAGTAGAAAAGATTTCTTAGATTAAGAAAGTATATTCTTGACGTATGTCATAAATAATTTTTTGGAAGTAAACTATGTTTTACATTTGAATACGCATCTTCTTTATTTTGATTTACTATTCCAGTTGTTTATAAAAAGTTGTTTAAAATATCTTGTAAGATTTATAAACATATTAATTTAACCCATTTATTTAATTTCATGAAACATGAAAAATATTTTATATATTCGAAAGATTCAATTTTTTTATGGTACTGTGACTTTCAGATAGTTATGTCATTTTGTGAATTATAAACATGTATGTATCACACAACAAGATTTATCTTCATATTCCAAATTTTTACATATTTCCATATAGTACTCTGATAATATAGAATATACAGGTGACTCAACATTTATTTTTCTTCGTTTCTATCAAAGATGCTGTAGATATAATAGTATATGCGTTTAACCGTATTCGGAAGAACCAATCATTGTATGCACAGTAGATGCTATCAGATCGAAAATATCTTTGTTTGACGAAAGTCATTTCCTCTATAAATTGAAAAGATACTTTGTTGATTCATCTAATAAGACGCATTTTAGTTTAGAAATTTATGTTTCAGGAATGAAATTCAGGCTCAAGAAGTCGCAAAGCAAATCGTTTTTTTCTGTGTTTGGATGCTCTAGTAAAGTCTGCAGAGTCTAGAATCTAACATATAAATTATTTGAAGAATATAATGAAATTCTGGAAACGCCTTATTCAGTAAGAAAGAAAGTGCTTTAAAAAAAAAGATATCCAAAAAATTATTTTCAGGATTATTTTTTAAGTCTCAAATATGGCTGTTTTTGCTGAAAAGTCAATTGATCTATAATATTCGAAATATTTATCACACTTATTCCAGTTTGATGTTACATTTATGTTTCGGACTTCTCATTTATTTCTCGTGATTTGATAAATGTTTGAAAAGAATTGTTTATCTTCAATAATTCTTTCCTTATACCCTTTTGAATCTTAAGTGTGGTTTTAGAAGAAATTAGATTAGAAGAAGGAATTAAATCAGAAGAAAAGGGTATGCCCTTTTCTTCTAATTCCCTATGGTCCCATAAAATGAATGTCCCTGGTGTGACCTGTTTTTTGAAAACGTAAGGTCCATCGTAAATTTGTAGAAATTTCGATAGGATTTTATTATCTTCATCTGACTTATTTAATAGTTTTTTAAGGACCTGGTCGCCTTCTTCAAATTTGGTAATTTTATGAGTTTTACTAAACGCTTTAGCACGTTTCTTAACCTTTTTAAAGATGTTATTGTAAACAATCTCAATTTCTCTCTCGTATTCTGGGTCCGGGGTTTTCGGGGGGAACCTAAGCCAATTTTTCCATGTCTGTTTGCGTTTAACATCAATATGAATTTCAATTGGGGTGAATTTGGTCATTTGATGATGCGTTTCGTTCATGCATGAATCAATGATGCGTACCCATTTCCACCATGCGCTGTAGTTTTCTTTAATCAAAGATAGGAAAAATCTTGAAAGTTCTCTATGGATTCTCTCCACTATGTTACTTTCGGGGTGACGAATTGAGGAGAAAACTATCTGAATATCTTCTTCTTCTAGTTTATTTTTCCATAGATCTGACGTAACTTGCGTCCCGTGATCTTTAATGCTCTTATCCGGTTTCCCGTACTTTGGAATATGATCAGTAAAGATTTTATTGATTGCTCCTTTTATCGTCATCCTTCTTAAAGGATAATATATATTGAAATCCCCTTGTTGATTCCGGTAAGGGAATATTAAAAATCAATTGATGGTATTTCTCCCGGCTTCGTTGCTGTATAGTTTTTCATTTCTGCGTAATTCGTTTCGTTTGTGACCTTGTTCTTTGGCCAATACTTTGGGTAGACCGATGTAACCATAAAGCTTACGACTTTCATCTATGACGTGAAATATAATGCTTTTAGTCAAATACAGTCTCTTTCCACTCCCAGCAATAAAGTAAACGAGTTCTTCTTGCATTTCAAATCTTTTAGTTTTTTCCTCATTAATCGCTTTAATGCATTGTTGCAAAATGGGGTGCTCTTTTTGTTCTTCACAAATATTTTTTATACTTTGTTGTAGCTCAGATGAGGGTCGTTTTCCAACGTGTAAAGAACAATTTTTCTATGAGTAGTATCAAATGAATATCCTAAGTTTGTTGACGGAATTCTACTTGAAATGTCAGCTATCATATTCTTTTTCCCCTCGCAATATGGTATTCTATAATAAATTGATTATCTTGTATTGCTTAGATCCATCATGTTATTCTGCCACTAATTAATTTACACGTTTTTAGAAAGGTTAACGCTTTATGAACCGTACGAATGATCAATCTAGTACCTAACACTATCCTAACATC
This sequence comes from Andricus quercusramuli, assembly GCA_932178445.1. Lineage (NCBI taxonomy): Eukaryota > Metazoa > Arthropoda > Insecta > Hymenoptera > Cynipidae > Andricus > Andricus quercusramuli. Next base: position 12,508 of record CAKNXH010056084.1, on the reverse strand, counting down.
ATCCTCTACTCGTCCATTTACATAGTTCTGCTGGGATGTGTTTTTATTGATTTGATCGCGGGAGTTATAATTATTTTGAAAACTGTTTGGCTGTTGATAACGACCTTGAGATTGATAACTGTACTGAGCTTTATTTCGATCATTATAATTTAGATATGAACCACGATTTTGCGAATTTTCGGAATCAAAATTTGATTGATTTGGATTATTAAAAGAATTTTTTCTCTGAATAGCGCTGTTGTTTGATTTATAATATCCTTGATTTTGATCTTTCTGACGTGGCTAATTATTATATGCCCGTCCGGAATAATAATTATTTCCAAATTGATTCTGATCCTGTTTTAAATATGAGTCATTATTTCGATATCGAGGTGGATAATTTGGTTCAAGGTTAGAATTTCTAAGATTCCCATTTTCATGATCTAATTTCCCTTCTTCATTCTGATAGGTTATATATTGTGTCTTATATTTCGATTATCGCGATTAAATCTGCCAGAATCATTTTGCTGGTAAACGCTATTTTTACGGGGATCATAACCTCCCATACAATTTATTGAGCCTGCTTGAGCAAAAGTTTCTAATAGTTCAATCAATTTATCAAAAGTTTTAATATCGCGAATTGAATATGCAGAACGAATTTCTTCTGAGAAATGCCTCGACAATCTAGAGACGATTTCACACTCAGATGGAGGTGTTGTTAAATATTTGGCGTTGTTTATCATTTTAATGGCATATGTCCATTTTGATAATCTTCCTTGATAAAAACCATATTGAAGATCTGTACTTATTTGAAAACGAATATTATCACTCCAGAATTTTGAAATTTTTTCTCTGAATGTAAATTGATTTTCACCTGGAGTAGCTACAAGGTTCAACAATTCTCTAGCGATACCTTCCAAGCATGAATGTACTGCGAAATAAAAATCGTCCCTTCTAAAATCTATCGCTCTAATATATTTATTAAAATCATTCAGAAACTTCACAGGTCTTTCCTTGCCTGATCCTGAAAATGTGTGTACCGGATAGTTTTTAAGCCATGAGATTTGAATATTTGTACTATCAATATTCCTATCCATTCTTCTTTCTGGTGAATCCTCATAATCTTTAGTATTTTGAAAACGCTTCCGATTAGTAATATTTACAACAATGAATTCTGCCTGTTCGGTAGGAACTTCTTCCGTTTTCTGTTTAAGTGAAGAGACATTTTGTTCGATATTAACTAACTGTTCTTCTATAATCCTATCTTGTTGACTCGAGTTTTCTGTCTGTATATCTATACGATCATCCATTCTTTTTAGTAAGGAAGTTACGAGAGATCCAATTCTTTTTTCCGTATCCGCCTCAAATTCGCGACGCGTAACTTTATCTGCTGTCACCATACGTATTAACGTATTTGGTAACAATAATGATTTACACGTGTCTTTTGTGAATTTTCAAGAGTGACCATTAATTGATCCATCTCTGCAATATGAGAATCATAATCGTCAAGATCAGAATTATTTCACGCAACTACATTATTTTTCGCGCCTAAATTATCTTGCTCCTCGAAATCATTTTGCAAATCTCTATTCTCGGTAATGTACCCTCATTGATTCGTCTTAGTCTCGGCATTCTCAGGTACGGTACTAATTTGATCCCGTGTATTATTAACGTCTACATTGTAATTTTCGTGTTCTGATTCTGTATTAGAAAGATCCGAAAATTGTTCAAAAACATGCTCGTTATTCATTTCTTACATCATTGATTGACAAAATTCAATTTTTCTAGTAACCTTTTTTGATTATTTATCATGGTCGTTTTTATCTTCTGCCATTTTTGCGATCCTAAATTTTAATCCGTTTTAAACAACAAAAAATTTGAAATTTTCAAACGAATTTATTTTGTCTGTTATTTTTATTTCGTATTTGTTTTATACCTGGAGCATTTAAATTACGAAATGAGCCAGTTATTATCGATTTTATTTCAGTGATAATGATTTGAGCATTTCCGCATTCTTAACTCTGTTTACTTTCTTATCTCATTCTTAATGTGAATGAGTTGAGGCGGATACAATGGTTCACCTATGCCTCGTCTAAACTCAAGCCATTTATGGCACTCTATATTATTCTCCAGAAACCCGAATGCGCCAGACGGACAATAACTCTTAAGCAATCACTCTTAATTTAATTATAACTGCGGTTAGCTGATTTTAGTAAAAGATATTAAATCTAACAAAAATGATATTAATTTTTAGTAATGGTAGTGTTGCATTTTATATGTTAAAAGATCTATGCGTTTCAAAAAAAAAAAAAAAAAAAAAAAAAAAAAAAAAAACAGGATGATGATTTTATTTCAGAAACTTTGATTGGGAACATAGCTATTGATCTTAGAGACATATCGATAAGTGCCCCCCTAAACTGAAAAATCCTTTAAAAAAAAAATTGATAACCATCAACGCCCCCATAAACGAATTCATTCGTCAAAAATAAATTTATATATGGATAATATTAATAGATTAATATTATATGATTATGATTATTTCTTTGTCTTTATTAAATTTCTTTCAGATTTCAAAATTTTTCGATTGCATTGTGGATTAAAAATCTGTTCTTGTTTTCTTAAGAGAAAATAAGTAGAAATAAGATTTTTGTCCAAAGTGTACGATAAACGGGACTTCTGCGCCTGTAGAGCCGAAGGAAAGTGTGAAACGGCTGCTCGACGACGGTGACGCATGCGCACTTCAAATGTGCCCTATCAGAGTGCGGAAATGTTTTATTTCCGCACGCTGATACGGGCGGGAATTTTCTTACCGACCTCTTACCCTTGGGAACTTCATATTGCTCTTGTCGCCCTTGCCACACAATGTACTATTAGTTTATTATAAACGATAACAACGACAAATGTTATTTTGTCTTTTCTTCAGGTCCCTGATTCACAGGTAACGCAAGTGGCTAATATAAGGGAAATATTGCCTGAGAGGGTGATGAAGATCAAGACTGAGCTGATAAAGATACCTGCGGAGTGGTTGGGATTATCCAAATCTATTCTGGGTACCAAAATAGCCAATGTCAATAAAGAGTTGGATCCCTCATTACCACTGCAGGGACAAAATTTTATTATTGATGGACATCAATTTATGATTAATGGTTCTGCTCTTTCCCGTGTAAGTTTTATGACATGTTAAAGTTTTCATTTTTATTATTATTCTTATTGTTTTTCACAAGATATTCAATTAGTTTTTATTTGTTCTATTTTGTTTATAGGTGGGTCCATTTGATAAGTGGATAGGTCAGTTTGGCGAGCTCCCTGTGGTCAAGTATAAGGAATGGACAATTGAAGTCCCCCGAGAATGGACAATTCATGGCTTTCGCTATCTAAGAGATGGAATGATTGCTTTGAGGGCACACTTATACATCAGTCGCTTTCCTGAGCTTGACGCATTCGAATATGGTAAACGTAATTGGCGTGTTTCAGGGAACAAAGTTGTTCGCGTAAGTAAAAAGATAATGAATTATATTATGACTTTTTATTATATGATTGTTTAATATTTTCTAAATTGTCTTCGGATTGAATTGAATCTGAAAAAAAGTTCTAATTCTTTATTTCTTTCAAATTTGAGTTGATTAATTTTTAGCAACGCTTAAATGAAAAATACCCTGGGAACAATTCTTTTGTAATACAAAAATTGAATTCTATTCATTTATTAAAGATTGAGGAGGTAGTCTGGTGACTAAATTTAAAAAAATCGATTTTTTTTCTTACGTATTTCGAAAGTAAAATATATTGAGAGTATATTGTAAACATGTTTTTACTGAAATACAAAAAATTCACGTTGTTCTACACATCAGTGGCTATGGCGCGTACTTGGGTCTTTTTTTTTGCGTTCATTATTTTCTAATTTATTGCCCGATTTCCGAGAAAAAATTGTGACTTTTCTTTAGAAGTCCGCTATTTTGTTATTTTTTACTAAAAATGAAAACATGCTCACTTTGTCCGTAAAAAACACTGAACAAATATTGTAAAACAATTTTTTACAGTTTTAGCTATGAATAATAACATATAAAAAATTTGAAATGATTGCATTTTATTTATTTTTTATCCCGAAAACAGCTTTAAAAAAAGTTTCAGTTACCAGACTGTTCCCTTAAAATGCAAAGAAAATCTCTTTATCGTTATAAATTAAATCTGTGAATTTTATCTTCAATTCTTGTATGAGAATTTCATTTAAAAAATTAATCTTACAAGTTTTTTTTTCAATTTTGGAATTAAAAATTTCTAATGTTACCACTAGAATTTATTGCCGTCAATGTGAAATCATTTAAACATATATATTCAGTAGTAAAAACAGAAAATTATCAACACATTGTATATAAAACATTCAAATTATGAAATTTTGTATTTAAATAGGAAAAACCATTTATAAAACTTTGGTACTTAGAAATTGATTTTAATAACTAATAAGATCATTCATAATATTTGAAGATAAAATTAGATTTTGTATTTAAATAGGAAAAGAATTTATTTTTTTAATATTTAAATTGAAAAAATAAATTTTCTTCGAAATTCCGTAAATTTTATTTTTAGTTTGTTATTTGAATTATTTTAATTCGAAAAATAAATTTCATTCCTTGTTTGTACAAGAAAAATTTCTGTATTTTCGTATTAAAAAAAATTAAATTAAAAGACGTGTACGCGTGCGTTAGTATATTTTAATAATTTTTGTATGAAATTTTGATGCTATAATTTTTTACAGGATTTTTTTATTTAGGATTTGGCAGATTCGAGCTGCCTACAATTGAGAGGAAGATAAGAGAATAGAAGAAAACACAAAAAATGATTCATAAATACATCTATATACGAAAAAAAATTATAGGAAAAATATTTTCTATTTTTTGCAGTGTGTACATATATAAATACAAAAATGTTTGTATGTATGGCTTATAAATAAATAATAATTGTGTGATTTGCGTTCATGTGTGTGTATAATTATTTTATTATTATTATTATTGTGCCATTAAGGTGAGGAGTGGAATTGTAGGAGGTTGAATAAACGTAAAAAAATCAGTTGTACTCAAAGTTTCTTCATTCGATCGAAAATAATATATTCAGTAGCCAAAAAAATTGGAAGAGAATGAGAAAATTTTTGATCAAATGTCGATTTTTCAACATTTCGAAAAAAGTAGAAAATTGAAAAGGATTTTTTTAAATTTTGACTAGTTGATCATTGAAGAATACTCAAAAAGATGAAAAAGATTTCCGGAAATGTGGAAGATTTGAAGGCAATTCTTGTAATTTTGAAAGTTTGTCCAAATTTTGTAGGAAAATTCAAGTAAGATTCAAAGAATTATAGACATTTCAAACGAAAAGTATATTTTAGAAGATAGAGAACAAAACATTTCGAGGCTGTTTGCGTGTTTTGAAGAATTATTTTGAAAGATTTTCAGGATTTTCGGATGTTTTAAAAATATATTTGATGCCAATCAAATCTTCAAGTAAATAAAAAAAAAGATTTACAAAGAATCGAGCAATGTGGAAGTTTTGTGGAAATGTGGAAATGCAAGTTTTGTAATTTTGAAAGTTTTTCACAATTTGTTAAAAAAAATCTAGAGGAATTTTAGGATTTTTGAAGAAATTAAAAGTATTTTTAAACTTGCAAACTTTTTGAAAAAATAAAAATATTTCCTAATTTCTTCCAAACTTTTAAAAGTCCTGAAGTTTGTAAAGTGAAAGGCTACATTAGGGTTTTCACTTATTTGGGAATTCATGTTTGAAAACCAAGCCTTTAGAAACGGTTTGAACTGAAAATGAAAATTGCTCTTTACGAAATACATCTCAAGTTTCATCCGCAATGATCGTGAAGAGCTCTGCACTCCTGATTTTTGCCACTAATCATGAAAGAACTTCCCGAGACATCGTTTGTAAAAATTTCATCTACAACATCATGATGAAGCCATGGTTTCTTCCGTTACCGCAACATGTAGTGCAGATACATTTTCCTTTTGAATATTCTGTTGAGCTAATAGTCTTGATGATTCGCGCTCTTGGATGTGCCAAGGTTTCACTGGTTAATAGCATGAAAAGCATCCCTGCGTGTCCTCAACATGCTGAAACACTTGCGGGGAAAATGCAGAAGGTGGTCGTCCTTGGGTCGCTCCTTGTCCTCGAAATGCACAAGAATTTTGCCGGATCATCGTATTGAATGCATTCCATACTGTAACCACCTATCTCACGGTCGCGAGACGTGGTTACGGCTGAAATTTTACCGCGATTTCGCTGGGAGCCGGTATTTTAGAACTTAATTCCGTCAACTAAAGGAAATTTTTTTCTTAAATTTGATTAAATGTTTAGGATGAAAAATTGGAAAATACAAATATGCCTCCTGAATTCCCAGGTGTGGAGTACTCCTTAACTCCACACAGTCTCCGCCTGCCCTGCTGGCTTCTCAACGGTGAGTGGTTCTCCAGGCACAAGAAATTAATTTAAATTTTGGATTTAGTAATGGAGATAATTTCTGACATAGTTCAAGAAACGTAGTTTTCTTCATTCTAAATGATTCAAGCCATTCCTCTTCGGTGTAGCGTTGCAAGAAAATATAATTCCACCACTGTCCACTTCTTTCGTTCATCCATACAGATTCTGTGCACCTAATTTGTAGAGAAGCAAATTCAGCTGCACAAACTGTATTTAATTTTACAAGCTCTATTAAAAACATATGAGTATAACTATTCTTAAAGTAAAATATTTGTATAAATTTGTGAAATCAATGCGAAAACATGATTCATGAAGCAACTTCACTAACAGTTTAATATCACGATCGTGTTAATCATTCTCAATTCTAAAATAATCTTTTAGGGAAGAGAAAAGTGATACAATACAGGTTAGGACCGAATTTTTCTTAGAACTTACAGTTTACATATAAAATAAGAAGAATAAGACAATGTATTTCGTCTAAAATATCTTAATTGAGGTTAGGTTGCCCTGGCAGCAATAAAGTAACGGTTTTTATCACAAAGAAACCTCTTTATGATATCTTCCACTGGAATAAAAACGACACATTTTACTATCATTCGCCAACCTTCAAATTATCATTTTTCCTATCAAACTGTATAATCAAGTATGATCACATGAGAGCACACACTCAAATCTGTTTTCATTTACACGACCAGCCAGCCTCCCAAAATATGGTAGATCAATTGATCTCAGTGGTTTCGTGGTGAGATCTGCTACAAGGAACATACAGTGTATAAGCTTCGTCGTAATACCTACAACGCAGTAAAACCTACATCGAGTGATTGTGAGTCTTGGGTAGAATGTGTTGGATCGTCGGCGGATATTTTGGAGGGGAGTGATGTTCCTGGACCGTCATCAACTTTATCGGATATTGGAAATATTCCTGGGCCGTCATCAGATTCGAAGGGTATGTCTGGACTATCAACGGGTGCTTTGAATACAGCGAGTATCCCTGGACCATCAACGAATTTTTTTATTGATAACGAAGTATATGCCTCAACACGGCGGTTCTACCATTGAAATTGAGGGACCACTAAATTCAATAAAACGGAAATGGATCGACGATGAGGGTAATACAGGGGTACCTCAAAAATTACAAGCAGTTTATGGTGGAAGCCATGAGATTGGTGAAAAGCAAATTATAGGCGTTTCAAATTGTACAGTTAACCGCGAGACGCGAATGGAGAGAAATAAACGTATCTTAAATCATTTCATTATGTGGCGAGGATACGAAAAAGCTGGACAAGTTATTGTACGATACAAGGTGACCAATATAAGGGGTCCTGAGTTTTGGAAAATATTAGCAGAAATCGAATTAAGAAGGGAGGTTTTGATGGAAGAGCTGGAAGAATAGCACAGTTTGACACGTAAGCTGTTACGAACAACTAATTTTCGTAGTAAGCAAAAAATTGTGAGTTTAAATTTTACAAGTGAGTTCAATCTTCTTTTCCGCATTGTAGCAAGCACTGTGCGAGACCTTCGGCCTTAAAATTTGAAATTTCAAGTAAATAAGTGCAGTGGTGTAACTAGAAACGTGCAGGCCCACTCCAAAATATTTTTTAAGATGTCCGTTAGAAATGAAAGAAAAAAGGCCGATTTATAACTTGTTTAGCAGTACGATAACAGTATAGCACAGTATTTCATCTTCTCAATCAAGAAGTCCCCCTGGCGACGAAGAAGGGTTTTGCTTTATAGTAGTGACGCCACTGACACTTTACAAAGTGAAATTGTCGGAAATTATTCTATAATTTCTAATCTTTCATCAAAATATTATTTGGTATAATAATAATAATAATTGATTAGCATTTCGAACTCGAAAGTTCATTGCCTCACTACCCGATTCGGGTAGTGTTTCTAGGTGGATAAATACTACCAGTGTGGGTCCACCACACCCACGACGGGTCAACAACACGCAGTATTCCCCGAACGGTCACCCATCCAAGTACTAACCGCGCCCAACACTGCTTCACTTCAGCGGTCTAACGGGAACTGGTGTTTTCAGCGTGGTATCGCCGTTGACATTATTTGGTATAATTAATATAAATGAACATAGCGAATAACTTCTACTTTATATATCAAGAATTTTTTTGTTGGGTACAAAATTTTCGGAATTCCATTATATTCTGAAGAAGTATATAAAAGAAAAATACTTTTTTGCATTGTTTATACTATGAATTTTTGCATTTCTCATAACACTAAAATAAGAACGATGCTTATCGTGATTGATTAAGCCAACCGGATTCAATTGTTATATTACTTGGATATTTTTTTTTATTAGAATGATGCATGGGGAAAAAATTCTTTCGAACTATAATTTTTTTATACAATAATTGAAAAATAATTCGTGATCAAGTTTCAGTTCAAATTAATTTCCAATTTTTATGTGGAGTAAGAATTTTGTCATCCTTCTCGCCTTGACATTAGTAGAAATTATTATCATTTTTTGAAACCGAATCATTTTTTTGTATAAAAAATTTTGAATTCTAACTCCATATCCCCATGTCTCGGGAGAAAGTATTTATTTTTGCGAAAAATTCGATTTTCCGGAAGTGTAAGTATAAAAATGCAGATAATAACATTAATTTATATCTCAAAAAGAATTTGTTCATAGTTAAAATGTGTATATTCGAACCATACTTTTTGAGCATGAGAATTGAATAGAGAATGAATAAATGTTAGCTACTTTCTGGACAACAATAATTCACATTAAAAATGGTTGGTAAATTAATAATTGCAAAAAGTAATTACTGATTGAAAGTATACATTGTACAGCATTAGAAAATCCAAAAAACATTTCCTATACATAATTTAACGCAAAAAATATAGCTTTCTAAATTTATATGTTGCATCGTTTTAAGTTGAATATTATGAAGTACTCAATTTAGTTTAATCATTTTTATTTCAAATTTTGACATGAATATTTACTCAAATTATTTATTCAATCAGTACTTGGACACAATATATAGTATTCATGGTTCTAAAATTAATCCTTACATAATTATTAATATTTTCTACTGCTGCGTATTTAATTTATATTGATATTGAGTTTCACACTGATAAATAATATTACCATAATTATTATGTTTTATTGATGAAAAAGTGTTTGGATTTTTTTTTTTTTTATTTGCAACTCCAATTGTTTATAAAGACTAAAACTTTAAATAAATCTTATTTCAAAATGCAGTCAGTTAACAACGGTGTTGGAAACTTCAACACGTTTCCTTCAGTTGCTCAGTGTTCATATACATTTTTATTAAATTAACTTATGCAGACAAATTGCCATTTTCAACCTTGAGAAAAAATTACAGTATATTTATTTTGCATTGGTTAGAAATGTGTTTAAGAGCATTTTGTACGGCTTTCGAACTCAATCTGCTGAAGGTGTTCAAAATTTCTTGGAAGCTTTAAAAACATTAATTTAACTCATTTGTATTACCAGTAATATTAGTTTGGTGGTAACCAAAACATGTGTGGATCTTTAATATCTCACTAGAGATTTAAACATATGTATATTGATTTTTAAAACTGGAATATCTTTACTGGAAATTTTATCTTAATGACTAAGAATTAACTGACGTTACAGCAGTTTATTATTATTGTTTTTCCGACAATTTCTCGACTTCAGGCAATGTTTTTAGTTTTCACCAACCATATGTATTTATTCAATTTGTTGTTTCAACTTTCTTTATATAACTTTTGTTCTTGTTAATGAATTTTATTAAATTATTTTGTTCAGATCTTAAGAATGGCTAAAGCCGAGCCAAGGCGTCGATCATATTGAAATGCTGACAGCATAATTGAAATGTGTTGTTTTTTATAAGACTGTAAAGACCAAAAAATTTGATTGCTGGAATTTCAGTAAATATTTGATAGATTCACAAATAGATTTAATACTCTTTGTTCAATTTTACATTTATTCATATTAAAAAACTTTACTTTTGAAATGAATGCATATTTCAATCTGATAATAGAATATACAGATGACTTGACATTTATTTTTCTTCGTTCCTATCAAAGATGCTGTACATACTATAAAATCGAAAGTATCTTTGTTTAGCGGAAGTCATTTACCCTACAAATTAAAATGATGCTTTGTTGATTTAAAAGTATGTTTATCACTTTAAATAATATATTTTCTTGAAACGAATCTATATTTATTGTTCTTAACTTTATATGCTCCACCTTTATATAATCATCAATCCTTTAATCTATAGGACTGTATTTAGTATTGAAATACTCGAATCATTTTATTCGAAACATAATTTGTTGCTTTATTTAAATGAATTATTGTATCAATAATGCATAATCTAATAGCACCGGCACTTTTGATTCGACAGTACTTTTTTCTCAGTGTAGATATAAAGTTTACTTTAATATGAAAAATAACATCGACGAATGTTTTTCTTTTTCCTTACAGGTCCCTGTTTCACATATAACGCAAGTGGCAAATATAAGGCAAATATTGCCTGAGAGTGCGATAAAAATCAGAACTGAACTGATAAAGATACCCGCAGAGTGGTTGGGTTTATCCAAAAGTATCCTGAATGCCAAAAAACCCAATCTGAAAAGAGAACTGGATCCCTTATAACCAATGCAGGGACAAACTTTCATCACGGATGGCCATCAATTTAGGATTAATGGTTCTGCTCTTTTCCGTGTAGGTATTGTGACTTGTTGAAGTTGGCTCTTTTTATCGTCATTCTTATTGTTTTTTACTGGACATTTAATCGGTTTTTAACTGTTTTATTGCTTCCTCATAGAGGAAGCTTTATAATGGTAACATTTTCCAAAAATTTTAAATTATTTTAATTGAACCTACCCCAATTTAAAAATGTCTAATACAATGTTCTAAGCAAATATCCGGATGTGTGTGTGTGGATTTTACGCTTTTTTGTGAGCATGAAAAGCTAGAAAACGGTTGCAGATAAATTGATGAAATTTGGAGGGCTTATTTTTCCGACTAATATCTTGAAATTGACCAAATGGTTTCTAAAAATATTTGTTGCATTTTTTTGAGCAATTAATAACATTTTAAAAATCGGTTCTGTATAGTAAAACTTTTTTCATTAACATAATTTAAAGTTTATGTAAAAATATAAAAGATTCTTCGGTTCGGGACGAACCGATTGGCCTATAATATTAATACATGTTATTGAAGAGTAAGGAAGCTATGGTAATGCATAATGTTTGAAAACAAGATTTTTTATGGTAAAACTTTTTTCAGTAACATAATCTAAAATTTATTCAAGAACGAAAAAGATTCATTGATTCGAGGCAAATCGATTGATCTATAATATTATTACACTTTCTTGAAGTTTAAGGAAGTTATGCAAATTTATAATATTTGAATCATCTGTTTCAAACCAGACAGAACTTTTCCCTTCCCTTTTCCAGCTAGGAAAATGATGATTTCGAATACAAAATTTCATTTGTCTGATTTGACTTCGTACTCAAAAAAATGTTTAGTATTATTTTGTAATTTTGTATTTTTTGTACATTTCTATTTTTAAATTGATCGAAATGAAGAATTTGTTTTGTTTATTATTGACAGAAATAACTAATGCTTCCTCTATGAGAAAGCAAATACATTTGCTAACGGGAAGCAAAGTGCTCGTGAAATGAGCACCACATAATTACAAATACAAACAAAGTGGAAACACTCGAGATCGAATTCACAGCTAGTTTTGTTTATAGGTGGGTCCATTCGATACGTGGATAGGTCTCTTCAACGAGCTGCCTGTGGTGCTATATAAAAGGTGGGATGATTGCTCAAGGGCGCATTTATACAACAGTCGCTTTCCTGAGCTTGGCCCATTCGATTATAGTCAACATAATTTGCGTCTTTCAGGAAACAAGGTTATTTCCGTAAGTGAAAACATGAATCATACTTCATGTTACAAACAAGTGACAAATATAAGGCCAATATTGACTGAAAGTGCGATAAAAATCAGAATTGAACTCATAAAGTTACCCGCAGAGTGATTGGGATTATCCAAATGTATCCTGAATTTCAAAAAAA
>CAKNXH010056083.1:68874-82830 GCA_932178445.1 Andricus quercusramuli | reverse complement strand
TGACGAAACCCGATCGTAAGGAATGGGAAAACGCCGTAAATATTGAGTTAGACGCTTTGAAACAATATGAAGTCTATATAGTAGTTGACAGTCCGCAAAGAGACGCCAAGGGTAATACACCAAACATATTAAGCTCCTATTAAAACGACTATTCTCGCCTTAAAAAGGCCAGAATAGTCGTAAGAGGGTTTCAGGACAAAAATCATTATGAACTGAGGGAGACGTACGCACCTGTGACGAGACTACCACTTATAAGAACAGTGCTGGCTTATGCAAATAGACATAACTTGATTATGCATCAGTTGGACGTTGAAACAGCGTTATTAAATAGTCCTGTTAAAGAGGAAATTTACATGGAAATCCAAGAAGGAATCCACTGTAGTAACGATTATAAGAAAACGAAGGTGCTGCGACTTTTGAAATCATTGTACGGCTTGAAAACTAGCCCCAAAAGCTGATACGAAACTTTCGCGCACACAATGAAAGAACTGGGTTTCGTGACGAACGATAATGATCCATGCCTTTTTGTAACGGTTGTAAATGAAGCATTAATATTAGCTGTTTTATATGTCGACGATATTTATTTAGCCGATAACGATAAATCCTTACTTGATGATATAAAAACAAAATTTCAGAGACGATACAAAATGAAAGACCTTGGTGACCCTGATGAATACTTAGGTATTAAGTTGATACGTGATAAAGAAAAACGTGTGCTCAAGCTGAATCAAACCAAATTCATCGTAAAAATGTTAAAGCGCTTTGGCTATGAAGATGCTAAGCTTCAAAGAACGCTGATGTGCACTAACCAAGTGCAAAATAGAGAAAGACGAGAAAGAGAAGAAGAAAAAGTAAGTGATAAAGCTATAAACCCCATGCGATACCGCGAAGCAGTAGGTTCGTTGCTTCACTTAGCAAATGCTACTAGGCCTGATATCACTTACGTGGTAAATATATTGAGCCGAAATCAGGCTAATCCGACGGCAAACGATTCGAAAGCAGTTGAGCGAGTTTTTAGATATTTGATTGCGACAAAAAATCGTTCACTGACGTATCGAGGCAATGGTGTTTTGCTTGACGCATATTCTGATGCGAGTTGGGCAGATAGAAAAGATTCATTCAAGACCTGCGGCTATGTTATTAGGATGTACGGAGACCCCGTGGCCTGGCGTACTAAAAAGCAGAAAAGTGTAGCCGTGTCGACTTTTGAAGCAGAGTATGTCGCGATGAGTGAGATGTCCTTAGAGCTGACAGCATTGAGAGACTCCATAGAAAGAATCACAGGAAATACTGTTGATAAAGCGACGTTATTTTGTGATAATAATGCTGCTAGGTCTAGCACCGAAGTACAGGGAGGCATCAGATTGAGGCATTTGAGGACGATAAGAGAAAACTATGTGAAACAATGCGTGAGAGAGGGAATGATAAAAATAGAATGGGTTGGATCAAAGGATCAAATGGCAGATATATTTACAAAGCCTCTATCCTTTAGCGTACATGAAAAATTGACGAATTTGATTTTGAACACTAGTGTACATTGAATTAAAGGTGCTGTCTATTATACAGAACATTAAGAATATGTTTAGCTCGAGATTCATACTAATTGTCAACGTAATGAGTTAAGTTCTTCAAAGATTGTCTAATTCCTTGTATACCTTGTATATTTCATATTTTAAGCTCGTTCTGTACATGCGTAAATATATAAAGCGATGCGAATACTCTCGTGAGGGAGTGACAGAATGTGGGTACATGTATGGCATTGTGCGACTCGTATTCACATTGCTGCGTTGCGCGCGTGCGCAGACTCTTAACTGTATGTTCGACGCTGCGACGCCGCTTAACTCAGTTATCGTTGGTCGCTCGTGCTGCGCAGTGGTTTTGTTCATTCTCTCCAACGTGACAATAAAGATTCACTTTTCATAGTACACCTGTCTTGGCTCTGCCCTTTCTCTATAATCTAACATATATTCGGTTTCGGTTTCGATTCCCTTAGAATAGAACCGAAGGGCTTATGACAAAGACACCGAACGCGTCCTCGGGTTGCGGATAGAGGGTCCCCGTACCAAGGGTTTCTGCTGAATATGGTTACAATTAATAATAAGCAGTCGCGGACAATTGTCCAGGGATGGTCCCGAAGGAATAACCCCTAAGCGAAAGTGTGAGAACCGTGCCGAAAGCTGCATGGCACCTGGATGAGGTGTCTTTAACGGTGACTCTGGGATACCGGGCGACGTCTCAGAGTATCAGCCTTATCCTTGCACGCGGGGCTCTACAAGGATTGAAAAACCCTTCCCCTAGCTGCTCGTGGGAACAACAATGAAACCAACAAACCACCAAAATGTTGTAGATGCGGCTCAAAACGATCGAACGCGCAGAGCACCCGACAATGGATCGGCAAACAATACCGATCATCCTAGAGTTCGGGGTGCTGAAAATAATTAAGATGGGAACACGACGACGATCCGGCGAAACGCCCACATTCAGTGGACGGATCAACTTAAGAATGACGTGCTAGACTGCTACAATGCCAGTATTGTCCCTGTTCGCGAAGGCTTTATGGCGCGTATGCATACTCTGTGGTGCCAGAAACACCCAGAGCTTCAATACGTTTCGCATCAGTCTTTGCGAAATCAAGCCGACTACCTCCGGAAAAATGGATATATACGCGGAACGCTTCCTCAACCGCTGCTTGAACAAGCTGCAGACGAAGATGAAACGACATTAAGACCAACCGCAGAAAACAGGCACCTTCTGGAAGACAATCCCAATTTCAGTACAAGGCGGAACATCAACATGCAAGTTCCTCTTAAGCCCCAAGATCTGGCTGAAATGGATGCCTCCCTTCGTGGAGATATCTCGCAAGAGTCCGACCTCTGGACCATCAATTGCTCAGTTTATGGTGCTGCGCGAGCTTTGGCTGATTCAGATCGAAGGCTGAAACCGACGATGGATCAGAAGACCAGACGACGCTTGCATCAACTGAACAAGAAAATTGGATGGGCAAGAAAGACTGCGTCCCGTGTTCAATGTGTGATTGACTACATAACATCTGGTAGACCGTTCACGGTAAGGGTTCGAAAGTGCGCCCAAGTACTAAGGCAAGTTTCTTGCTGACCCATCACGCCTCTTCAGTGATCCCCCTGTTTTTGTAAAAAATCCACCCAAGCCCAAGGAGGTAGATACTTTTTGGGGAGAGGTGTACAAGATCCCGAAAACACTAGAGTTGGAAGAAGATACTGACAATATCATCTGCTTCAAGGAGTTTTGCGACAGCCTCATAAAATCTGAGGAGGAGTGCCCATCAGTCACTTTCGAAGGGGTGAAAAAAGCACTTAGAGGCACGAAGAACTTTTCTGGTGCTGGACCAGATTGTATCAAGAACTTTTGGTGGAAGAAGTTTACTTCTATACACCAACATTTGGCCCGCATATTCACCTCATATTTAAAATCGGAGACGAACATTCCGCAGTGGCTGGTGTTAGAACGCACTATACTCCTACCGAAAAAAGGCAACTTGTCCAGACATTAGAATTACAGGCCAATAACTTGTTTGAACACACTGTATAAGATCTTTACAGCTGTCCTAAACAACAGGATCGTTCGACGAATTGAGCCTGTATGGCGAGAGATGTACGAACAACGGGGCTCGAAAAAAGGTGTAGCAGGCTGTCGAGAGAACCTGCTAATTGACAGGTGTGTCTGTAAAGACGCTGCCGCCCATTAGCGCGTCCTGTCAGTGGCCTGGATTGACTACCGGAAAGCTTTCGATTCAACCTCTCATAGACTTATCATCTGTGTGTTGGAAAGCTTGAAGGTACATCCACACATAGCGAGATGCATAGAGAGATCCTCTCCTAAAGATGGTCAGAAACCACGACATGATTGGCGAAGGAGCGTTCCTTTACAAAGCCGCGGAGCAAGCTACCAAAACCCTGGGCCTGAATTTCAACATCAGAAGTAAGGAAAGTGCATTACTCCATCTAGATGCTTTACGTCTAAAAGCCGAAGTAAAGAAAGCAGAGGTTAGTAAATTTCACCAAGAGCTACCCGACAAACATATGCACGGAAACTTTCACAGAAATGTAGAAAAACAGTCCTTGTCAAAGGAGCAAACTTTTGCTTTCCTCAAATCATCAGGGTTCAATTCAGGTACAGAAGGCTTTATTTTCGCATGCCAGGACGGTGTAATCTCCACCTTAGCATACCGCGCCCGCATTTTATGTCAAGAAGTTCCCAGTGATAGGTGCAGAGCGTGTCATGTACACGCTGAGTACCTAGAAGACATACTATCGGGGTGTCCGACCCACGCAGCAACAACGTATATCTATAGACATAATGCGGCCCTAAGAGTACTTTATTACCACCTCTGTCGCTCTTACGGTGTTGGTCGTGCCCCTGCCCTGCCGAACGTCGAAGGGATATACAGTCAATTGTCAGAAACGAGAAGTGCCAGATTTTCTGGAACTACGATTTTCGGGCAGCAGTCTCCGTTGCGCACTCGAGGCCTGACATTGTTCTCCAAGACTTCGAGAAACGAACGATATTCGTGATCAAATTCTCGGCTCCGTCCGAATACAACATCACTGCAAAGGAGAAAGAAAAAGAGGAGAGGTATCCAGACCTTAAAAGAGAGCTGCAACGACTGTACTCAAAATATTCTGTACGAGTAATTGTCCTTGTGATAGGTGCTCTCGGAGGTGCTAAATTATCACTAGTTCGTAACCTTAAACCCATATCCGCGTGCCAAAAATATGCCAAGGCACTTGCGAGATGGATGCAGAAAGCTGTCATCCTTGGGTCGCTCCGTGTCCTCAAGACACACGAGGGTTTCGCCAGCCTGTTGTTGTGATTTCGTCGTGTCCTGTAACCACCCATCTCACGGATGTGAGACGTGGCCATAGGTAAATTGTACCGCGGTTCTACTGGGGGCTATTGACATTTTCTTTTTAGATGGCAGTTGCTCTTAGTGGTACCCTGCGGTGGTTGTTTAACTTTTCATTTTTTTTTCTACGTAATGAGTTGAGTTCTTTAAAGCTTACAGAGGGCATTCAGCTCGATCCGGAAAACAAAAAAATCCTGGTTTACGATCACTGGCTAAGCTCTGTTCACATTATTTCTGGGTTAAATTCGGACAACGTCAAAATATGCCAAAAACTGACATATTAGATACCCAAAAAGCTTTAATTGATATTATTGAAAGTCCAGATAAAGTTCTTACCAATATCTTACCAGTAGACCAGGAAAATATTTATGCATCTTGGACGTATAAAGACGAAGCTGTAGCCCCATTGCCTGTTACTAATGTAGTTATAGCCGCATACACAACAGCGCAGGCCCGTTTAAAATAGTATGGTTATTTGAAAAAACTAGATCGTCGTGTTCTCTATTTTGATACGGATTCTGTCATTTTCGCTAGTAAAAATGAGGTAGGTGAATATTACCCGGTCACCTGATGGTAAGCAGCACCATGTTTTCAAAGTGAAAGGCATTACTCTAAATTATAAAAACTCTCAAATCATAAACTTCGACTCTATATGCTATCTTGTGGTCAATAAGGCATCCCCGATTAATTTAAATTATAGAGCCAAACGTAGAACTGAACATCACCACGTAGTCACCAAAAATGAACATGAAACCTGTAAAAAAGTTTACACTAAAAGAAGGCTAATTGATAATTATGATTCTCTCTCTTTTGGTTACATACAGTATAAATAGGCCAAAACAGATTATCCCTCCGTAATTAATTTATTTATACTGTCTAAAGGCTGAAATGAATTATCTCTTATTCTGTATGCTTCCAGAAATGATCTTCCAACCATTTGGAGGCCCTATAATGCGCTGTGACCAGAGTGTACTAGAGGATACAATGTTCTGCTGCAGCCAAACAGCTCGGGATATCACACCGGAAAAAATCATGGCGAGTCATGAATATGATGACTACATGTGCATAGGGTCACGAAACTTCACTTTCAGTGATCCTACTCTTTTATAATTTGAAAATTAATGGAAAAAAAATTTTTCTATGATTAATTCATCCCACAATAGTTGTTCAATTATGAAAAATTATGAATATCCTGATCAATGCAAATCATTATGTACAATCATGAATTAAAATAATTAAATAAAAATGTATGTTTATAATATGAACAGTCTAATTTCATTCATTATCCTTTATAGTTTTAGCCCGTATCCTGAATATAGCTGAAAAACTCTCTTTTTCGGCGAGGGGGTGGCGACGACGACCGCGGCGGGGCGATAGAAAACACGCATTTATAAGCTGAATTTTAGGCGTGTGGAAAGGCACGTCAAATAAGCTCATGAAGGACGTGCTGGTCAGAAGTATTAGCTCATAACCCTGACATCGCGACAAAATTAGCTAATTAAAAAAGGAAATAATTTTTTCAAATATCAATACGCGAATTTCAAAAATACTCATAACATGAGTACAAGAGCCAACTAAGATTCATTCTAGCGGTATGAATATTTATCAGAATATATAAATTACAAGGCTTGACTGACGATGTCTCACTATTCAACATGAACACGCGCTGGAATCATCCGTTCACGTCACTAATATGTGGTCCAACAGGTTGTGGTAAAAATTTCTTTGTGAAAAAGTTTCTTCGAAATCTCAACCGAATGTGCGATACACAAATTGATCGAATAATTTTCTATTATTCAGAGTGGCAAACAGCTTATAAAGAATATGGAAGAGAGATCGAGTTTTGTGGAAAATTACCAGAATCTTCTGATTATTCCTATGATTCAAGGCCTAAACTTATAATTCTCGACGATTCAATGAGAGAATCTTCGAGTAGCATATTTGTAAATCTTTTTACTAAAGGAAGTCATCATAAAAATTTGAGTGTAATTTTCATTTCTCAAAATCTTTTCCATCAAGGGCATGGTCAAAGAGATATTTCTCTAAATGCAAACTTTATTGTCACGTTTTAGAATCCTCGAGATCGGGCTCAAGTTCAACATCTTGCGCGCCAGATATGTCCTAAAGACCCACGGTTTATACAAAAAGCCTATCCCGATGCAACTTCTCAACCGCATGGGTATTTACTTCTAGACTTAAAACAATCAACTCCTGACAATTGTCGCTACCGCACAAGTATATTTCCGGACGATCCTCATCAGTACATTTACATACCAGTGAAGAGTATAAAGGGGAGAAACAGTGATTGTCAAGTTCCACTTGCACATTTGTGATGACGTCGAAAGTTTGCAAGTCAATAGGCAGGAAAAATGCCATATTTTCACATGCCCTTTTTCATGTAAATCCAGATCAACGACAAGCAATAATAAAAACTTCTGGTGTCAAACTCATAAAGTGTATTTGTGAGCGTGCCTAAAATGTCTTGTTGGGCAATGTTCCTCTTAAAGATAGTCAGAAGCTAAAATTGAAAAAACATAGAAATACACTACGAAATCTAGTTGAAACGCGGGGTACATGGGAAAGCAAGAAAAAATATATTGTTCAAAAAGGTGGATTTCTGCCTCTCCTACTTGGACCGATCATTGGTGGTTTGCTCTCCAATTTATTCAAATCTTCTTCGTAGAACTTTCAATAATATGGAGCACACAAGAAAAATGGTACTGATTCCAAGCGAGCCAGTGGAAAAAATTAATCAACAAATGCAAACGATGAATCAAACATCTTTACATAACAATAATAATAATGATTCGCCGGTTATACCACCGATACCTGGTGCAACTAAACAGCCTCCTGGAAACAATCTTGGTAGATTAGATTCTGAAATGAGTCGTATCTTATTCTCGCCTTTTCCGTACGTCACTTTGCTCTTATACTTCAAGAGCTGGGCACACCGCGAGAGCTCGTGAGAAATCATGAATATTAGACTCAAGCTAAGAAGATACAGCGCGACATCAACTACCGATTGAACCAAGAATCTTTCATAACAGATGATGAAACTACTGAGGATGAGGCAAGAGTAAATAAAACTCTTACAACTCCTAATAATTCAATTCGTGAGAGGAGTCGCAGTAGAATTAGAAGAAGTAGCCGTCGAGAGAAGGTACAATCTGGTTCAGGAATGCTAACCAAGTGGAAATCTTCTATCCTAAAATGAAGCTACTTGAAGAAATGTACTACAATCCAGGTCACCCTGCTTCCTACAGCGAAGCAGAAAAATTAACTAGTACTACACTTTGTAAAGTATCTCGCACACAAGTACTTGATTGGCTGAAATCTCAGGACGCATTCTTTTTACACAGGCCTATTCGACAAAAATTTCAAAGAGCTCATTACACAGTTTCCAATTTTGATGAGGTTTGGGAATGTGATTTAATTGACATGCAAAGTGTTTCTACTTGCAACGATGATTATCACTATCTCTTAGTGGTAATTGATATCCTAAGTAAATTCGCCTGGGTTAAGACATTTCGAAATAAAACAGCACTGGAGGTTAAAAATGCTTTTGAACGTATTTTACAAGGAAGTAATCATCTTACTCCTTTATTTTTACAATCAGACAAAGGAAAGGAATTCTTAGGAGCTTCGTTTCAAAAATATCTGACTGATAATGGGATAAAATTCCGTGTGACACGGGATCCTAACGTTAAAGCAGCCTTAGTCGAAAGTTTCAACCGAACACTCAAGGAACGTATGTGGAGGTATTTTACACACAAAAATACTCGAAAATATATTGATGTTTTACAACAAATTGAGAGTGTTTACAATAATGCTAGACATCCTAGTATTAGAATGACACCGTCTAAAGTTAATTTGTCGAATGCAGCCGAAGCTCAAGCAAATATTCAGCGTCGTTTCTGTAAAGAAAAAAAGTCCAAAGGAAAGCCTAAATACAGTGTTGACGACAATGTCAGAATCAGTCGTGAGAAAGGTGTCTTTGAGAAAGGTTATCAGCCTGGCTGGAGTGAGAAATTGTTTGTTTTAAGGCGGGTCATTACAGGAAGAAGTCAAGCACCTTAAATGTATGAGTTGAAAAATTTAGCAGGAGAAGAAATAGAAGGTGTTTTTTACGGACGAGAATTGACTGGTGTCTAAAATAAAATGTTGAAGTAAAAGCCCTAACGGTACACTCGGGTGTACACGCTGAAACTCTTGACAATGTCATTCTTAGTCAATTACCAAAAAGAATAATAATAGGATCTGCGGAGAATACTGCATATAATGGCAATGGGAACAAAAATGGTACCCAGATACCTTCGAAACCTCTACAACCGACCTTTAACATTAAAGGACTCTATGTCGATGCGTATAACACATTATGTACTGGAAGTGGTATTCATTTTCTAAATGAGGGAAAAAGTATTGGCTGACAACAATATCCAAACGTAATTGTTTATTTGCCTTTGATCATACATCTGATCTATCTGCAAATTGCTATTCTCATTGAAATCTTGTGAAACATGGGAGTCTCAGAATTGAACTACGCTTCGAAGAGGCACTTGGTAACACAATTAATTGTCTAGTATACGCAAAGTATGATAATGTTTCGGAATAGACTCGTCGAGACAAGTTATAGCAGATTTCAGTGCTTAGTTGAAGTGGTGGTACTATCTATTTAGGGGAAAACCTCCTCATGGAATACCTCAATCTCTACTTGTTCATCGCGGTAGGAAACTCTCTACTGCTATATAGCGTATTGAAAAATAATCATGGTTGATTACGTGATTGATATACAAGGGTTCCGTCATGATTCTGGTCGTTTTATACCTGAAGAAGTAGCTTTAGTTACTGTAAATCGTCACTGTCTAGCTCATTGGATTACCTCTCCACCTTATGCTTTCACTGATCTCACAAGCCCATATCAAAGACAAAATTATTGGCTTAGTTGTAAACAACATGGAATTGAATGCTTTGAAGGAGATGTCTCAATTAATTTTCTTCATGCTAATCTTCGAGACGTTGCCCGAACTGCTAGACTAATATACACTCGAGGACATGAAAAGGCTCTTTTGCTGCAAAAGATTACAAGTAGACGCATCACAAACCTGCAGGGACTGAGCTGCCCATCGTTTACAAGGTTGGAGTTCTTGGATAAGTTTTGCGTCCATCATGGGGTAAAAAAAGACTCAAAATTTGTGTGTGCTCTTAATAATGTTCTGCGACTAAAGAAATGGATTGAGAAGGAACGACTAGGTGGAGTGCTTTCGTACTCATACAATAAAACATCTGTCTGCAGAACACATCCAGCCATATCATCTACAACCGTAGGACATAACCTTTCACACACTTCAGAAGATTCATGGGTGGACAATGTAGAATTGTCCATACAATCAAATCTGATATTTTCAAAGAAGTATGAACAGTCTCCAGATACCACAGGTGCTCCATCTCACAGAAGCAAGGACAGTAGGCGTATTTCCTGCCGATCAGATTCCCAAGCGGTGAACAAAACCAGCTGCAATGTTTGCTAATACGGATGGACATAAACAGCCTGGTACCCATTGGGTCGCCATGTAGGTCGGAAACAACGGACGAGCTACCTACTTTGTCAGTTACAGGCTACCGCCTCTTGTATATGAACATCTTCGTTTACGGGAAAATTGTTCCTTCTACAGATGGAATACAACAAGACTACGAAGTGCGACTTTGGATGTGTGTGGCCAATACTGTATTATGTTTCTTCATTGCATGTGTCATAATTATTCTTCGTCTGATTTCACTAATTTCTTTACGAATAATCTAGAAAAAAATGATAATATCGTCCGTAAATTTTACAAAAAACTGTTAAAGAGAAATAAATGGAAGGAAAACTCTTCTTCAATGAGAAACTGACAACTAAGTGGTGGTAAATATTGTAAACAAAAGCGTGTCCTTGTATCATGTACACAGACAGCATCATCGAAATTAGCCACACTTTTCTTACTATAAAATATACGTCGAATGTTATGATCATTATGTGTATTTTATTTCTCTTTACAAAATATTTCACTCAACAAATGTAACTAAATTAATATGTATAATGTTATGTTTTCATTTAAGAGATCCTAACCCCTCTAGTTTATAGGTAGCATTTATGTACAACACTGAATATTTTTAATTATATATTTTCATCATGAAATGCATAATTTCATGATAGACGTGACCGCTAGAGCAAGATAATTAAGACCATATAGAGTGATGTCGTAAGATGAAACAACGAATTTTCTTCATACAAGCACGTGCTGCATTTCTTGGGATTACTCTTCAGCGTTGTGTGGTCTAGGTCAGGTGAGAGGGAAAATAGGTAACCATTAGAGTGAGATAACTAAGGTCATATAAAGTGAAGGACGTCAACTCTTCATAGACACACTACCTAAGGGCGAGGGGGTCCGCTTCATAGTGCGGTGAGGTAGGTTAAGGAGTAGTGGAAGGGGTGTCTGGTTGAAGTGATGCCTTACTACTCTCGACTGACGTCGGTTATCCAGACAGCCGGAGATCCGTCTGAGAGGTAGTATGGTTTTAGGAGAGGACACTCCACGGTGCATGATATCCAAGAAATTATGAATACTGTCCACTGGTGTCAACAGGGAAATCATGATACTAGGAAAATCGTTTTTCTGGCGCCACTCTAGATGTTAAAAATGGATTTAACTCAGCCAGGTGGGATGATGTGATAGAAGCTCTAGAGGAGTTTTGGGTACCAAAATGCTTCCTACGAATGTTCATTAGTTATCTGAGTGAGAGAGCCCTAGTTTACGACACCACTGAAGGGCCAAAAATAAAGACGGTGATAGCTGCAGCTGCTCAGTGTTCGATCCTACCACTCGACCTCTAGAAAATTTCATACAATGAAATCCTTCGAGTGGAGATGCCGGACGGGGTATATCAATCTGCATACGCTGACGATTTACTAGCAGTCATAATTTTAAAAATTGTCACGCTTGTTTACAAAATTTGCGAACAATTTTTTCATACTCATTACCCCTGTATTAGCAGATACCAACTGTGGTACCGATGGAGGTGGGCTCGAAATAAATCCAAACAAAACCAGTGGTAAAACATCTTGGTCTGAAAATGGACACGAAATTAAACTACACTGAGAAACCTTCTATTTGAACAAATGATAAAAATGATTCAAAGTTTAATATACTTGTATAACGAAACACGGAAAAATGTTGTACTATTCGAGTTATTCATATTAATGTACTGAAAGTTGACATTTTCATAATAGTCTTTAACAAGTTTCAGTTGAAAAATTGGTATCTTTAATGCGAAATGTTATGAATCTGTATTTGAAAAATTAATCGTACTAAAAACTGATATGGCGCTTACTATTTCATCTGAAAATTATTTCAATACACAAGAAAGTGAATATTATAATCTGTTAAGCCTATTTGAGAAATTGACATTATCAATATGAACATGCCAGGAACCTGCGACCCGTTTTTAGAAATTAAAACTCAAGTCTCGATTTTTCGTATAGTGCTGTTGCATTATGTTCCCGAGTATGTCCGAGCAATCTCGATTTTTACCGAAAGCGTTCGTGCCACTGGACGAGTGCACGTGTACGGGCATGGCACCGCAGACGCCGCAGGAAGTATACTACCGTCGCGCTGTTAGTATACTTCTTTTATCATTTTATAGTCATTTTCATTCGAACTCTTGAAGCTAAAGATTTTTTTATTACAAAAAAAGTTAAAACTGAACTCTCAATTAAAGCACTTAAAGTAGGATTCTTGAACCATAAACTTTTAAAACTGAACAATAAATTAGTTTTCAAACAATTTTTTTTCAATCGCTCAATAATTTACATGTGTAAAGTGGAAGGTATTAACACTTTTCAATTAAACACTTTTAAATGTGATGAAGTGAAAGTGTTATCATTTTCAACTCTGTGGACTGAACAATGAATCAGCAAATTGTTAAATGATTTAAATGATATATTCTCGAGCTAGAAACATTAGCTTTTAAAGTGGGAAGTTAAATTATTTCAATTTTAAGTAGCTTCAAATCGGCAATTGTTCAAAAATTTTTTAAATACTTTAGACATTTTCTTAAAATAAAATTTTCGAAATACAAAATAACACAAAATCTTCTGAACAATAAAAACTAAAAATTTTGATTATCTTAAAATCCTTCGAAAACCTTAAAAAGTTTTAGAATTTTATTTTAAAATTGTCAAAACACCACACTTCGTTTCAAATGTTTTGAAATATTTTCAAAACTTTTAAATATTTTTTCAAATGATTCAAATTTTTCGTAAAATTCTTTTAAAAAATTTTTTTGAAAATGAAATTTATCCAAACAAATTTTTTAAAATGTTTTAAACAAATGTTATTAAATAAAAATGATGTAAAAAAAATTAATGAAAAAAATGTTTGAAATAAATGTTTTAAAATTATTATTTGAAACTACTGTCACGTCCCTTGACGTATATATATATATTCTAATATATTTATTCATATCTTCATATATTTGCATGCTTATACTAATAAATACTTAATAAATGTAAAGCGAATATTGTGCACTGTGGAGTACAGCTATATACAAATAGAAAAAAAAATAGCTAAACAACCACCGCCGTGTCCCACTGAGAGCCACCACCATTTGAAACTGATGTAGGTTATACCCGAAACAATCAATCTCTACAAACTTCCCTTTACCCTAATCTCTACACTCTACTCTCTACTCGCTACTCTCTTCTCTCCACTCTCTACTCTCTACTCTCTACTCTCTACTCTCTACTCTCTACTCCTTGCTATCTACTCTTTTCTCTGCTCTCTAATCT
Source organism: Andricus quercusramuli (assembly GCA_932178445.1). Lineage (NCBI taxonomy): Eukaryota > Metazoa > Arthropoda > Insecta > Hymenoptera > Cynipidae > Andricus > Andricus quercusramuli. Next base: position 69,124 of record CAKNXH010056083.1, on the reverse strand, counting down.
CTGCTCTCAGCTCTCTGCACACTGCTCTCTACTCTACTCTCTGCTCTCTACTCTCTGCTCTCAACTCTCTGCTCTCAGCTCTATACTCTCTACTCTCTACTCTCTACACTCTACTCTCTACTCTCTACTCTCTACTCTCTACTTTCTACTCTCTACTCTCTACTCTCTACTCTCTACTCTCTGCTCTCTACTCTCTGTTCTCAACTCTCTGCTGTCAGCTCTATACTCTCTACTCTCTACTCTCTACTCT